>JASDQU010350748.1:0-11786 GCA_032191745.1 Picea mariana
GTCTCACTCTCTAAAGCTCTCAAACAACTCACTTTCTCTTGTCATATGACATGTGCCTCCACTATCCATTAGCCATGCACCAACCGATATGGTTCCCAAGGAAGTCTAGGAAACAAGTAAGAACTTTTTTTGTTCAAACTTCTTGGCAAAATCATCCATTTAAGTCTTTGTCGATGCAACTACCTCTAGTTGTGTTTCATTCCCACCCTTCTTCTTGTTCGAACATTGCACTACATAGTTCCCAAACTTGTGACATGAAAAGCACCTGACTTTGCTCATGTCTTTCTTCTTGCCATCTTGAGAGGTAGACTCTCCACTGGAAATCTTCTTGAACTTTCCCTTCTTTTCCTGGCTAGAAAGAGCAAGATTCTCATCATCATTCTTGTGTCGTCCTCCATTCAGTCCTTCATCTCAAAGTTCTTCCTGATTGAAGTCATCCCACAACCTCGTCCAATTAGGGAGGTTCTCATGTGCCACGATCCCTTTGATGAACGAAGTCCATTTTTTGTGAAGCCTATTATCACTCTAGGAAACTCTCCCAGGCTGTATCTCAAAGATGTCTGGTAACTTAACTGTTTTTTATAATTATTTTCTCAATGATGGATGTGGGATTGGATCAAAATGAATATCTAAATCACTGGATTGGATCTTCAAGACGGTCTAGTTATATTCACACAATACAAGGCCTTCAAGAGCTATTATCAGATAGGTTTGAATTTTCTTTTAGATAAGAAACCAATCAATTAACCAGAACATACATAAACCATATATATGAAGGGTCAACAGACTAGAAATGGATGCTTATGATTCTTGTTTAATAATCAAAGGTAAGATGGCAGTCACCATAGGACATTTAAACAGAGACAAAGAAATGATTTCAACTCATAGGCATAGAATAGAAATGAAAAGAGAGTCTGACAATAACAATGAAAGAAACTTGCAGGCTGAATATATTAAAAAAAATGTCTTAATCACAATAACAGTCGAGTATAGAACTCAAAGTCGAACCCTTGGTTCATCAAAATTCGTTGGCTTTATAGACTTTACAACAAATCTCCAGATCCAATAATAATGGATCGAATTTACTAAAAATAGAAAATTAACAACTGATACCCAAAAATAGGCAGAAAACCTGTAAACTGGATCAGTTTTTATCTCAAGTGAAATTTATGTATTTCCAACTCTTTGACAGGTGTAGTAGACCTTCCAAGGCTGATTGAAAGTCGAAAACGCCACTTGTTGACAGCAAGGCAATTTTATGCCTGAAAAATAGGTCACCAACCTCATCTTTCCACCTTGTTGGGTATCTCCAAAATCAAAACAGACTCTTGATCATGATGGCCTTAATTATTATCCAACGTTTAGAATCATTCCTGAGGCATTTGGATGAGAAAAACCTGAATCTGTGCAAAAGCACTACCTTTCTACCCTGTCAGCACTTTCGGTAGCTAAAATAGACAAAATTTGGGCCAGTTAGCTACCGAAAGCTCTGCTTTCGGTAGCTAATGAACAGTTGAAATGTTCGCCTAAGATACTGAAGGATCCTTTTGGTAAGAGGATCAAAATCGCAAAAATGTCTTTGTCCTAGCCTTTAAACATCTTGAGGATATTGTTTTGAAGCTTCTGCATCTTTCTCAATCTCTGGAATGGTTTCCTCTGGATCATTCAGATGGTTGGCTGCATTTTCTAGGGTTTGAAGATCGACAGATGTTTGAGGCTGGGATATTGCAGGAATGGCTCACAATTTCAATAGCTTGACCTTTTTCTTCAAGTGCCTATCTAGCCACCATAAACTGTTGTAATCCTTTACAATCTTCTTCTACTTCTTCTTTTCCTTTATACTTTCATGTGCTAGATTTTCTAGGGCCTCACTGGTTTCAACAAAATTCTTTGATAGAGTTTCATACCTGGATTTAATCACCCTCTCTAGTACTTCTTGTTGTTCTATTTTCCTTTTAAGCTTCTTAATCTCCTTGGATTTTCTCTGTTTCTTTTTCCTGCTGGATGATTTACCCTTCTCAAGACTGGTGAAGCACTTGGTTGCTAGTGCTTGTTCCATGGAGAATTCTACACTTTCAGCAACAGGGATTTCTCCTTGTCCTAATTCTTCATCTGAGTTTGAATATGGAAGATTTAACAAGTTTCTTTCCTTGGGTACGACATGCTCTGTGTCCCCAACAAATTCCATCCTCTTTCTTGCTTCTTTGTTCTTGGAAGATGGAGTATCTTGTTCAGATGTTACTAGAGAGATAGCTCTCCTCTTTCTTTTTCCACCCCTGGGTGTAGAAGACTTCTTTGAAGAAGAATTATCCTTGTCTTCTAGTTGTGAGTCTGTATGAAATTCATTCCAAAACAAGAAGTGGCCCCAATCCCTATTCCTCCTCTGCAGCAGCTCACAAACCAATAACTTAATCAAGCCATGATGAGATAATCTACCTTCAATCTTGCTGGGCTTTGCTTTAGCTTGATGACCCATCTTAGATAAGCTTTTGTGAAGGTAATAAGGTACGTTGAGTGGGCTCCTACCAGTGAAATGGTTCATGAGATTGAAGTGATAAATCATTACCCTATGATATCTACCTTCACAAGTTATATAGGCAAGGATAGCCTTTAACAAGTGTTTCCATTTTTTCTCAAGAAAGGATATAGGAATATCTTTCTTCCAAATCAAACACTTGTGTTCTGGTTTCAAGTAGGATTTGAACTCAATATATTTTGTAACAATGGTTTTGAACCAATTTTCTCCAATGCTGGGAAACTCTGTCACTTCAGCTATAAGGGCTTCATCCACTTGGAATTCATCTTGCCCAATGACTGCCTTTCTCCCATCAAAAGTTAGAGCGAAAGCCTCTGTCGCCTGCTGGTGAAAACCCTGCATTTTTTTACAAAACTGGTAACATCCTGCTTCCTTGAAGAATTGACACACCTTTGGGTGTGAATCCATATAACCAATGTCATCTAGCTCTCTTCTCAAAACTGGTCCTCCTGTCTTCATTTGCTGGTCAGCTTCTGTGTACCTGTAATTTTGAAAAAATGGGCTTGGAGGGGAAACCACATATCGCAGGAGGGGGTTTCTTAGTTCAGCTATAACAGAGGTGAGAAAGGTGAAAAATGAAGTTAGGGAGAGCATTGATTACAAGGGATATGAGAGGCAAGTGTTTGATTTGAAAAAGTCGGTTCAATAACAATTCAAATGGCAGAACAAGAAGTACATCTCCACATTATTCAATGAAACAAATGATTTTAAAATTTAAGTTCCAAGTCATCAAACGACTCATTTCCTATCTTTTCAGCGATCTATATTGCAATCATGAAAGTTCCTTCTAACGATTTAGGCGCCCCAAAGGACGAGCTGACTTTTTTGAGCTCCGACGCTTTCGATAGCTAACATAGCTCCAACTTTTGGGTTTTAGCTATCGAAAGCTAAGGATTTCAGTAGCAAACATAAATTTTCGGAGACACACTTAGCTACCAAAACCTGTATTTTGATTTTTTGAAATAAAACCCCGAACCAAAGCTTTTGAAACTTTATTACAAACTCAAGCTCTTAAAAACAAAATTCAAAAAATTTAGAAAGGCAATTTTTCAAAGACATCCTATCACCTAAAATGAAATAAATCGATTGGTTTATTTGAGGAGATAACACTGGCTCCTATTGGGGGTGAAAGCCTCCCTGTGAGGTTTCAAGAACCATAGAACCAATGCCTTTCCTGTAAAAAGAAAATTAAAACGTATCTACTAGTGCTTCCATTGGGCATGGAGTTATTTTGCAAAAACAAAAACTGAAAATAAAATTTACAATGACAAGGCTTTGAAGCCTTAGATGAAATAGAGTTTCAAAAAACGCCCATTGACTGGGCCACCAAACATTTCTTCACCTTCCAAACTTTGCAGAATGAAGGTGTTGTTGTGTTGTACTTGAGTTATCATGAAAGGACCAGTCCACAAAGAGTCAAACTTGTCGTGCTTGCCTTTATCTTTTCTGAGAGCATCCCATTTCAGAACCCAATCACCAACCTGAAAGTTGTCCTCCTTTGCTTTTCTATCAAAAGTATCCTTGATCCTCTTTTGATGAGCTTCTAATTTATCCACCAGTTGTTCTCTGACGTGCTGCAATTATACCAAGTCAAGCATTCTTCTCACCATATCATTTGATTCGGTTTGTTCTTCCTGAAAGAACTTAGTCACTGGTAGAACTAGTTGAATGGGGAAAATGGCATAAGTTCCATAAACCAGTTTGAAAGGAGAAGTTCCTATATACTTTTTGATAGTCACTCTGTTGGCCCAAAGAGAAAACTTTAGTTTAGAATCCCATCTCCTTTGATTCTCCTCCAACATCTTTTTGATGATTATAACTAGAATCTTATTGGATGACTCGGCAAGGCCATTGCCTCGAGGGTAGTAGGAAGTGGAGTGTACCAATTGAATGCCCATTGACTTACAGATGGCAACCAATGCATCAGCTTTGAAGGTTGTTGCATTGTCTGTCACTAGCCTTTTTGGGCAACCAAATCTGATCAGAATGTTTTCATAGAAAAACATCATGACAACCTGATGAGTGGAATTTCTAGTGGGGATTACCTCTATCCACTTGGTAAAATAATCAGTGGCTACCAGGATCCACTTATGCTTCCCACTAGATGAAGGATTAATCTCACCTATGAAATCTAAGCCCCACTGCTGAAAAGGGCCATTCACTACAATAGGTCTCAGGGGTAGGGATTTTAGTTGTTGCTTTCCTGTGAATATTTGGCACTTATCACAAGATTTCACAAAGGCGCACACATCTAAATGCCACTCACATGAAGACAAATTCTCAGCCACATGTTGGTTGTCATGTTGCTCTTCTGCTACTACCCCTGTTTGCAAACTTGTTGAACTTTCCCCAATGAAATTTATGTCCAAAAGATCACAGTTCTCTTCTGTCATGAGCTTGGCAAGGCCTTGGCCTTTTACCAGCTTAGTGGGTTTCACTTCTATATCAAACTCAATCATCTTTGCAATCCATTTAGCTCTCTTTCCATCAATATCAGGCTGGGTCAAGATATCCTTCACAGAGGCTGAAGAAACATAGGCAACAACCTTTGCATGGAGGATATAAATTTTGAAAGATTTTAATGACATAATGAGAGCATAGGCTTGTTTTTATATAGGGTCATACCTTAGTTCAACATCCCTGAGTGATTTGCTGAAGAAATCCACCGGGTGATCAAGTCCTTTATCATCTTTTTGGTACAAGATTGCCGCCACTGTGTCATAGGAAGCAAAAGAGAAAATATAGAAATTTTTGGTGTAATCCGAACTGATTAGAGTGGGAGATTCCATGATAGCCTGTTTGATATCCTGAAATGAACTTCTTGCATTGTCTATCCATTTTATCTCAGATCCCTTTTTTAGCATAGAGGTTATGTGTTTCTTTAACTCAGGGAAATTAGGAATAAACCTTCTGACAAAATTGATCTTACCAAGTAAGGATTGAATATCCTTCTTTGACCTTGGTATGGACAACTTATGAATTGCTTCCACCCGAGCTGGATCAATTTTCACTCCCTCTGCTGAAATGATGTGGCCTAGGAGCTTACCCTTCTTGAGAGAAAATTGAGACTTTTTGGGGTTCAACGAAATCCTGAACTTTCTGCATTTCAAAAATACTCTTTTTAGATGCTTCAGATGCTCTTCATGACTGCTAGAATAAATTGTGATATCATCAATATAATTGAGGACAAAATTGTCCTTCTCTCCCACGAAAGCTATGTCCATGGCCCTTTGAAAAGTGGCCCCGACATTCATTAGCCCGAATGGCATCTTGGCGTACATGAAGGTACCCCAAGGAGTAGTAAAGGCAGTTTTTTCTTGGTCATCAGGGTGTACAGAAACCTGGTTATAGCCTGAGAAGCCATCTAGGAAAGACATGACAGTGGCTCCTGAAATTCTTTGCAGTAAGTGTTCCATCCTGGGTAGGGGATAGTTGTCTTTCTTGGAACATTTATATAGGTTTCTAAAATCAATGCATAACCCAATCTCACCACTTTTCTTTCTCATTATTACTAGGTTTGTAATCCATTTAGAGTATCTTAGTGGAATTATGATTTTGGCATCGAGGAGATTTTTTATTTCTTTTTCAATTACTGGCAATAGGAGAGGATTGATAGGTCTTAACTTCTGTTTGAAAGGGATGGTGTCTTTCTCAAGGGGAATCTTATGTTGAATGACATCAGGATTATAAGTTTTCAGATCACTATATTTCTAGGCAAAAACATCAGCAAATTCCTTCAAAATGCTGTAATATTCTGATCTCTGATTAGCAATTAACTCAGTGGATAGATTTATGAATTTAGGATTGCTCTAGCTTCCTATATTGTGCACATGGACAACAGGATCCTTCTCCTTCTTATCAGGTTTGTAGGGTACATCGTTTTGGTCGAAAAGTTTCTCAAGAGGCACCAAACCCCTAGGTATATAATTGTTTGGTAGCTGAACAATATCATGTTGACCCATTTTTTTCTTCAACTTAGGTTTTTTGGATTCCCCTACATTTTGGTTTTCCTGGTCAATATGCATATCAGAAAATTCATCTACAACGTGGAGAAATCTACTAAGCTCATCATCATCTTCAAATACTTTCCAATATTTGATATTATCGGGCAGGGATGGTCTATATTTGACTTGGATTTCATAATTTAGTCTAGGAGGCATGGGAGGAATGAACATACTGGCTGAGACAGCAAGGGAATCAGCTAGGTGATTCATAGCTCTGGGTATATAAGAAATATCAAAAATGGAAAAAGAGTCCCTGATTTTTCATACCTCATCCCTGTAAGATTTCAACTTGACATGTTTTGCTTGGAAAGTACTATTCACTTGTTGTATGATGAGATCCGCATCTCCAAACACCTTTAGACCTTTGATTCCCATCTCCTTGGCAGAATTTAATCCCAACAACAAAGCCTTATACTCTGCTATATTGTTAGTAGTTTTGAAATCAAGTTTAAAAGACAAATGAATAGCCTCTTTTGAAGGAGAAATCAAAACTACACCTGCACCTGCTGAGTCTTTGGTACTGGCACCATCAAAGAACATGATCCACACAGAAGTACTCTCTCCATCAGTCTGTTGATAAGTAGGCTTTGTGAGCTACAAAGGAGCTGGCTGAGAATCATCTATTTGCAGAATGCATGCCCCAAAGTCTGTGTCCAATGCATAGATGGGATGGTTTACAGAATTCTTCCCATCACTAATGATGTAGGCAAGTTGATTTTCTCTGTAAAGTCTCTTTAGCTCTCCTCCAAACACTGAGACTGTAGCATACGAAAGATCCATCTGCAAGGTACCTCCTATCCTTTTTCTCCATGAACGTGACAAGAGAAGGCCGAACTTGGGTGGGATATCAGCCACTACAACATCCATTACCATGCTTCTCATTGGCAATTGGGCAAGGTTTATGACAAGGTCTTTTATGAGGCCGAGGCATCTAACTTTCCTAGAGTCGAAAGAGAAGAGATCATGGTAAGGTTTTGTGATGTCAAGACCAAGCTCATCCATCACTACTTTAGGCATAAGATTGTGTGACGCTCCCGAATCAAGCAAGCAGTTGTGAAGGATCTTGTCATGGATATTCAGGGATATATAGAAGGGTGGACAAGAATCATCTCGGTCCTCTACCATATGTCCTATAGTCACTGTGGGCTTGTCATCTTGAAGGTTTACATAATCAACAACTATGGGAGTCTGTGGTTGAATGGTCTTTAGGATAATAGACTTGAATATGTCATTCTTCATAAGTTCAGTCAATGGCATAGATATTTTTACCTTCTGAATTTCTGATTCAAAATTAAATGAATATGATATTTTATCGGAAGGTTTTACCTCGTTAGAAGGAGCGTTGAGGGACACATGTTCTTTAGCTTGGCGCTGCAATTTCTTCTGCTATTGTTTTGCAAGAGTGGAGATCTACTTTGCAGGAGTAGCAGACTACTTGGCAGCAACATCTTTCTTTTTTCCAAGGGCAGCAAGCAATGGCTTTGAAACGGCAACCTTAGATCTTAAATTATAATCTGGTTGATCATATGTTTGATAAAAAGATTCTTTAGTGCTTTCCTCATTAATCTTCTCATTCGTGAGGGTCTCCTCATAATCTTTTTGTGTCAAGAAAGAAGAATCAGCATCATCCCCAAAGCAATTGATGTCATCTTCTTCTTCAACTTCACCGTGAGATAGCTCCTTCTCTTGTTCTAGCAAAACATTTTGGAAAGGGGCCCTAATCCTTTGGTCTTTGGCTACATTCTTATCTCTCTGAAGGATTTGGACCTGCTGGTTGTTCCTTCTGTAAGGGGATGCATTAGGATTCTTGGTAGCATAGACATTAGGCTCTCTACCTCTTGCTGGTTGCTGACCCTGAATTTTCAGTTTTGACATCTCCGAGGTCAGGCTATCCAACATCTTGTCTATATTTTCCATTTTGGTATCTGAGGAAGAAAGAGGATCAACAGACAACTTCTTTCTCTCAAATTTTCCTTTAATTTTATGAGATGCCATAATGTTAGATTCAACCTCAAGAGCAGCATCTTGCATTAAAGCGAGTGTGGCTGACCTTCTTTCTCTAAGGATTAAGAAAATTTTTGGATCAAAGGCAGAAGAGCAAGTAATCTTTGTTGATGCATCAGTTGGCTTGATCTCTGCAGGGATCTTGCCAAACATCTTATTGAATCTTTTGGTGAAGTCTGAGAAAGACTCCCCATTTTCGCTTCTTAGATTTCCAAATTCAGTAATATAATACAAAAGGTCTCTTCTTTCTCCCCAATGTTTCAAAAACACTTCATCTAATTGCTTAATACCTGCCATTGAATTAGTTGGTAGTTCCTTGAACCACTTCCTAGCTTGACCATCCAAGCTCTGCACAAATACTCAAGTCCAAACATCTTCCTCAGAAATGTTGGTGTTCTCAACATAAGCATAGAAAGCCTCTATGTACTCTTCAGCAGTATAATCTCCAGATCTAGTAAACTTGGGCATGCATTTATGATAATCTCCTGCTGTCATGGCTGACAAGGGATTGGGAAAAACAAGGGGAGCATACCTATTTGCTAGGATCTGTTCCATTTTCATCAAAGGAGAAGCCATGGCAATATTAGGGGTTGATGCAGAGGAATATGTTTCTGTAGATGATGACCGAGATAAAACAGGTCATACTATGGACAATGATGGTGGTTTTACTTCAGAATTTGAGCACGGTGGGAAATAAGAAGATCTGTAAAATTGGCCAAGTAGCAAGGCCAAGTTTTCCACACCCTTAGAGGAAAGGTCTTGTAAAATATCTTCAAGAACAGGCAAACTAGTATGGGTATAGAAAAAACTTTTTTCAGGCTCAGTTTGTGAAGAATCCAAGGAAGAGGAAGAGTCCTCTCTTTGGATAGATTCTACAACTTCTTTTCCTAAGTCAGATACAGTGATATGCTTAGAGATAGGATCTATGACATTAGAAGAGATGGAAGGCTCATCACCCTTCAAGATTTCTAACTCAATTTCAATTTTCTAAGAACTAGAAGTATCAATAGAAGTGGATTCGACAACATGTTCTCTAGATGCAGATGAAAAGTGTTTCTTGAAATACCTGGTTTGGATGTACTTGCAGACCTTGAAGTTTGTCTTTACAGTGATTTTCCACTTCTGATGATCTTCTCAGGGTCTAAAACTGGTGATGGCAGTGGACTTTCTTGGTTTTCACTGGTATGAGCCCTTCTCGGAGCCACTTCGTTCCAATGGAGTCGCCAAATAGATGATTACAACCAAAAATGTGTCCAGACTTTGTCTATCATCAAAGTTGGATCTATGTCATCTCCCAAGGTTGTTGAGCTTCAATCTCCATCCCTGGAAACGGTGCCAATTTGTTATCACTCCAGGAAACTCTCCTAGGTCATATCTCAGAGATGCCTAGTAACTTAACTGTTTTTTATAATTATTTTCTCAATGATGGATGTGGGATTGGATCAAGATGAATATCTAAATCACTGGATTGGATCGTCAAGATGGTCTAGTTATATTCACACAATACAAGGCCTTCAAGATCTATTATCAGATAGGTTTGAATTTTCTTTTAGATAAGAAACCAATCAATTAACCAGAACATACATAAACCATATATATGAAGGGTCAACAGAATAGCAATGGATGCTTATGATTCTTGTTTAATAATCAAAGGTAAGATGACAAACACCATAGGACATTTAAACAGAGACAAAGAAATGATTTCAACTCATAGGCATAGAATAGAAATGAAAAGAGAGTCTGACAATAACAATGAATGAAACTTGCAGGCTGAATATATTAAAAAAAAATTCTTAATCACAATAACAGTCGAGTATAGAAATCAAAGTCGAACCCTTGTTTCATCAAAAGTCTTTGGCTTTATAGCCTTTACAACAAATCTCCAGATCCTAGAATAATGGATCGAATTTACTAAAAATAGAAAATTAACAAATGATACCCAAAAATAGGCAGAAAACCTGTAAACTAGATTAGTTTTTATCTCAAGTGAACTTTATGTCTTTCCAACTCTTCAATAGGTGTAGTAGACCTTCCAAGGCTGATTGAAAGTCGAAAACACCACCTATTGATAGCAAGGCAATTTAATGCCTAAAAAATAGGTCACCAACCTCATTTTTCCACCTTGTTGGGTATCCTCAAAATCAAAACAGACCCTTTATCATGATGGCCTTAATTATTATCCAACGTTTAGAATCATTCCTGAGGCATTTGGATGAGAAAAACTTGAATTTGTGCAAAAACACTACCTTGCTGCCCTGTCAGCACTTTCGGTAGCTAAAATAGACAAAATTTGGGCCGGTTAGCTACCGAAAGCTCTGCTTTCGGTAGCTAATGAATAGTCGAAATGTTCGCCTAAGCTACTGAAAGTTCCTTCTTCATAAGAGTATCAAAATCACAAAAATGTCTTTGTCCTAGCCTTTAAACATCTTGAGGCTGTTGTTCTGAAGCTTCTACATCTTTCTCAATCTCTAGAATGGCTACCTCTGGATCATTCAGATGGGTGGATGCATTTGCTAGGGTTTGAAGATTGAAATATGTTTGAGGCTCTGATATTGCAGGCATGGCTCGCAATTTCAATAGCTTGACCTTTTTCTTCAAGTGCCTAGCTAGCCACCATAAACTGTTGTAATCCTTTACAATCTTCTTTCTCTTCTTCTTTTTCTTTATACGTTCATGTGCTAGCTTTTCTAGGGCCGCACTAGTTTCAACAAAATTCTTTGACAGAGTTTCATACCTGGATTTAATCACCCTCTCTAGTACTTCTTCTTGTTCTATTTTCCTTTTAAGATTCTTAATATTCTTGGCTTTTCTTTGTTTCTTTTTCCTGCTGAATGATTCACCCTTCTCAAGATTGGTGAAGCACTTGGTTTCTGGTGCTTGTTCCATGGAGAATTCTACACTTTTAGCAACATGGATTTCTCCTTGTCTTGATTCTTCATCTGAGTCTAAATATGGAAGATTTAACAAGTTTGTTTCCTTGGGTACAACATGCTCTGTGTCCCCAACAAATTCTAGCCTCTTTCTTGCTTCTTTGTGCTTGGAAGATGGAGTATATTGTTCAGATGTTACTGGAGAGATATCTCTCCTCTTTCTTTTTCCACCCCTGGGTTGTTGATTAAGGTTGGTTGTCATTGATGTCAGCCCTTGAAGAAAGACCCGTAGCACAAAGGTTTGGGTAATGGACCCAATAGTTTTTGATGTAAATATGACTCATTATTGTTTTTTCATGGTTGATAAGAAGT
>JASDQU010350749.1:1653-12209 GCA_032191745.1 Picea mariana
TGAGGTAGTCGCAGCAAGGAGAGTGAGGAGAGAATGAGTGAGTGAGAAATGAAATGGGGTAGGGTCTAATTTATAGTTAAGGAGAGGGGTTAGGGTAATTAGGATAATAATTAAATATTGACATTTAATTAATATAAATATTAATTAATATTAATTAAAATCCTAATTACATATAAAACCCTAATCACATAAAATAAAACCTAATTACCGAAAATAAAACTCAATCACATAAACCAAGAGGGTAAGCAAAAACAACAAGGAGTTACCTAGTAAGATAAAGTCGAGGGGGGGTTCCATAATGGAAAAACATGTCCACATGAGTCTCATAGTGAGCTATAAACTTTATCATCACTGCATAAGGGGGTACATCAACAATGTGGTCATGTCCATGTTCATAGACACTCCTAGGTCCCATGGACCATCCCGGTAGAGAGGAAGAGGATCACACATCAACACATCTTGGTATTACACCAAGATCTACCTAGTCAAAGACCAGGTTTCCCCAGAACACATCTGGGGGCCCTAGAACACATCTAGGGTCTTATCCACCAAGGTACAAAACCAAGGATCAACCCATGCATTAAGAAAGGGTTCCCTGGAACACATCCAGGGGCTCTATACACATCTAGGGACTTATATCAACCACCAAGGAACACATCCAAGGATCAATCCAAGCACTAGGCAAGGATTCCCTAGAACACATCTAGGGGCCCTTAAACACATCTAGGGTCTTATTGCTTGGTCCTAGACCAAGAACCCCAGTCATCTACTGGGGGCCCTCACAAGGGTCTTTTGTCATGGCCTCACTGCTTGGTCTCATACCAAGAAACCTCAGGAGTGTGTGGGGGGGCCTAGTCCACATCTAGGGTCTTATGCCATCCTCCAAGAGAATGGCTCTTGCAGCTGCACTAATTTCAACACTCCCTCTCAGCAAGAGAGGAATTCTCAGCAACACCAAGCTTGTCTCGAAAGTACACAAACTTTGTCAAGGATAGTGGCTTGGTCAAAATATATTCAATTTGTTCTATCATCGAAACATACTAAAAACTGAGAATGTTCTTTTGCACCATGTCCCAACATAGTGGTATCTCATCTCAATGTGTTTTGACCTGTCATGAAACATCAGATTTTTGAAGAGCTTTATATATCTCTGGTTATCACAGTGAATGATTGTGGGTTCTAGCTATGCACTGAACAAGTCTGAAAGTAGCTTTCTGAGCCACACTGCTTCTCTACTAGCAGCACTTGCAGCAATGTATTCTTCTTCTGTAGTGCTCTAGGTTATGGAGTCATGTTTCCTGTTGGACTAGGAGATCATCATTGAACCCAAACTGAAACAATATTCAGAAGTGCTCTTTCGGTCCACTGTACTGTCCATCCAATCTAAATCTGTATATCCATGAAGCATTACACCTCCACTGGAAGTGTATCTGATCCCATAGGTTATAGTCCCTCGAACATGTCTCAGAATATGTTTAACAGTAACCATATGTATATGCTTCGGTTCACACATGAACTGGCTGAGGGAATTCATTGCATAACAGATATTTGGTCTAGTATGTATAAGATACATCAAGGACCCAATGATCTACCAATATAAGGTGGGGTCTTTCGGATCTGTACTTGTAACCCGGTCTTGTAATTTCTTCAGGTTAGAAATCAATGGTGTGCTCATGGACTTACAGTCCATCATGCCAAATTTGTAGAGTACATCAACTACATATTTGCTCTCTGAGAGAAATATCTCACCTGGTTTCTGCCACACCTCTAAGTCGAGAAAATAATGCATAAGCCCCAAGTCTTTCATTTCAAATTCTGCTGAAAGCTCCCTCTTAGTCTGAGCTATCAAGTTCTCCTCTCTAGTGAAGAACAAATCATCCACATATAAGACTAAGATAATTGAATGATTATGTACAATCTTTAATAAAGATTGGGATTTACTATGTTCTTGGTGAATCCAATACTCTCTAGAAAGTTGTGTATTCTCCCATACCAAGCTCTCAGAGCTTTCTTTAATCCATACAAGGATTTCTTGAGTTTGCAAACATGATATTTTTTCTCATGTATCACAAACCCTTTAGGTTGTTCGATATACACCTCTTTCTCAACTTCACTATTAAGAAAAGCATTCTTAACATCCACCTGGTGAAGTTTCCAACCAAAACCTGTTGAAAGAGAGATAATAATCTTGATGGAAGTATATCTGGCAACAGGAGAAAATATCTTGTCATAGGCAATTCCTTCTTTTTGAGAGAAGCCACGAGCCACAAATCTAGCCTTGAATTTTTCAACACTGACATATGTTGTATGCTTTATTTTATAAATCCAGTTGGAGGTTACCACTAATTTGACACTACGTCTTAGGACCATCGCCCATACATCATTCTTTAGAATTGAATCATATTCTTCTATCATAACATCTTTCCACACTTGATGTTTGGAGACTTCTTCAAAGGTGGAAGGTTCTGAATCAATTACAAGATTCAATTGATCTATAAGGTTGGAGTACTTATCTTGTTTCTTGCTTTCTCTGAAAGTGCCTTTAGGTGATGAATGTTTTTCTACTTCCTTTAGAATTTCCCAACACCCGGTTGGTTTCCTTTTAACAGGAGGTTTCTCTAAAGGAAACTCAATAGTATCCCTTGACAGATCCACTAAAGGTTCTGAGGTCTCTCCCCTCTGCTCATCTGGAAGACGTGAATCTGAAGGTTCAAGAGATGCAGCTTCCTACTCCTCTATATCACATGGAAGTTCTCTAGCACGACGAAAAGATGCTTCTTCATGAAAAGTCACATCTCTGTTGACCTCAATGAACTTTTGACCTGAGATATAAATTATGTAAGCCTTTGAGATTTCATTGTATCCCACAAAAGTTCCTTTCTTTCCAGAGGGTTCTAGGTTAGTCCTCTTTTCTTTTGGAATATGAATATAGACTGGACTTCCAAGGATTCTCAAGTGATCAAGTAATGGATTTATACCAGTGAAAACTTCTTCAAGAATTTTCTCTTCAAGGGATTTGTGAGGATACATGTTCTGAATGTAGATTGTAGTACGTGTCGCTTCGGCCCAAAGAGATAATGGTAAATTTCGATCATACATCATGGCTATGGCTGCTTCACAGATTGTTTTGTTCTTTCTTTCTACAACCCCATTCTGCTGGGGATTATAAGGCACAGGTAGCTCCCTCTTAATCGTGGAAGCCCGAAAGATTTCATCATACTTGTAGGAGTCAAATTCTTTACCATTGGTAGTTTTGAAAACCCGGATGTGTCTACCTATCTGATTTTCAACAAGATTCTTGAAATCTTGAAATCTACTGAAAGACTCATCATTAGTCTTTAAAAAATAAATCCATGTTTTATGAGAACAATCATCAATAAAAATGATATAGAAAATACAACCATTCATAGATGGAGCAGTCATAGGCCCACAAAGATCAAAATTAATTAGATCTAAAATGCCATTAGATTTTCTATTGTTGTGAGGATAAGATTTATTTGTATTCTTAGCAAGGGAAAAACCTCTACAAATGCTATCATGCTCAAATGAAAACACTAGCATGTACAGGTTACCATATTTTGCAAACCTGGAAATGCGTTGTAGTTGAGATGTCCAAGCCTTCTTTGCTAGAGCTCGCAAGGGTTTATTATCTCGTGAGCTAGTGCTTGAACAACTTGACCTATGATTTTGTAAAGTCCACTCTCACGAGTTTCAATAGTAATGGCAGTGCTCAAATTTTTTATTAATTGGATTGGTTCATTGATGTCAACCCTTGAAGAAAGTCTGGTAGCGAATTCGTAGCACAAAGGTTTGGGTAATAGACCCAAGTTTGTTTGATGGATAATGGTATGAGTTTTGATATATTTGCAGGTAAGACTATTCTAGATGGATAGTACATGTCATGTCATTTCTAGTGGTATGTGGAACGTCACATAACTCCTCACGGTTAGAGATTTATGGCCATGTGAAGTTGGAGAACCCTCATGAGTCATCTAGAAGCCCCAAAAGGTCAAAGTAGTCAAAGTGGTTGCAAAGAAGAAATTATTTAAATAATAAAGTGAAGTGATGAGTGTACTATAAGTCGAAGTGGATACAAAAAAAAATCTTTAAATAATAAAGTTAATGGACAAATTACTAAGTGGACAAGTGGTTAGAAATGGGTTAGCCCTAAAATAAGGAAAGTGGGTTAAAATGGTTAGAAGGTAACCCCTTGAGGAAGCTACATGAAAGTATAAATAAGAGGCAAGGGTCTTTCATTTTTAATCGCACTTGAGCATATTGAATATCTAGAAGTGACTTAGGTAACCAAAGGATATCTAAGCCGAATTTCAGAGGGAAGGTGAAGTAAAGAAGGCTGAAATTCAAGGGAGGATAAATTCTTTTGATGATGCTTTCTAAGGTATGTTATTTATAGGTCATCTCACCATTTTCGAAATAAATTTTTTTATAGAATGATTCAGACCGTGAAATTGGGAGGCCATTGAGGAAACATATCCAAGCAGTTGTGATAAAAATTTCAGCTTGTGGGTCGTTTTATTTTTGGAGTTACACTCCGTGGAAAATAGGGTTTGTGGCTAGTCTTGAAACTAGTCTAAAACATATCCAGATTAAAAACAAGTTATGATGTGTTTTGGATTAAAAACATACTCTCAAGTTATGACGTGTTTTGGATTAAAAACGTCATAACTTCTTCATAACATATCCAGATTCCGTAAGAACAAGTGTATTGATTAGAGTACATTCTTTAGTATTCTGTGTACAATTTTCAGATCCATACAACAAACACTTTGTACGGGGCACGCTATATAAGTTTTCTCTCTAGAATAAGCCAGAATTCAATAAGGTATGCCATTTTTGCTATAACCATTTTTGCTATAACTCATTTTCTGAGAAGATCCAAGTAGTGAAACTAGGAGGAATTGCATAAAAGACACTGAAGAAAATTGTGTACTATTTTTAGATCTTTATTCATTACAGGTACATAGTTATGATTATTGAAAGTTAGGGTTGTTGACTAATCCAAAACTAGTCATGTGAGACTAAAGTAAAGTTTGATGAAAATGCTAGTATCTTGTTGTTAAATTTAAGGAAGGTTTGCATGTATGTGATCATATACACTGGGTATATTACAGAGTTACAAATCAGATTTGGATGACGAAATTGATGAGGGATTTTGGTTGAGGTACATGGTTGAGACAAGTAGTTGATGAGTTGGCACATACATGAGGTGTATAGTTGATGATGTTGGTACATCTTGATGAGTCATAGTTGATGAGTAGTTGATACATGATTGGTACATACTTGGTACATGATTGGAGGCACTTGTTAGTAGTATTGTTGACACATGGTTTATGGATGATGTAGCAAACTTGTCTTGGTATATTGTTAGAAGCACATATTGATCTTAGTGATGATTATGAGTTGTTGTGTTATGCTTGATTAATGCATATCTTTGAGAGTTGTCTTGGTGATTGATCTTGGTGAGTAGCTCTGATTCCATTTGTTGGATTACTGATTCACCCCCCCTCTCAGTAATCCAACACAAATCTCCATTTAAGGGCCACATGAGAGCCTTCCCTTTGGTGAAGGCTATTGAGTATCCTTTGCTTTATAACACTGCAACTGAGATTAGATTTTTCTTTAAACAAGGAACATAAATAATTTCATCAATATGAAATATATTACCTGATTGAAGTTGGAAAGAAGCAGATCCAAACCATTTTATGTCATAAGTACCATCATCACCCAGTTCTACCTTTACATTGAATTTCTTGTCCCGATAGTTTGCAAGATTTTGTTTGAAACCTGTCATGTGTTTGGAGGCACCGTTGTCCATTAACCAAACCTCCTCTGACTTGGTTATAGTGCAAGAAAGAGCTGAGATGAGATAATATTATTGGTGTTGTTCTTGCTCTTTGATGGTTGCCCTAGTTATTTTTCTTTGAGGTTCCTTTGAGGCTCGACTTCTTAAGTGGCAATTGAGGCATGGAACTTACCTTTTCTTCTCTGCTGAGAGGGAGGGCTCCTGCAATATTTTGCATAATGTCCTAGCTTATTGCAGTTAAAACATATTACTTTAGATAAATGAGAGTTAAGATGAGATAACTTACCTTGAGGTTTCTTACCTTTTCCTTTAGGTTGGGGAAAATTCTTCCATCTCTTGGCTTTAGCTGAAAGGGCATGATCTCTTAGAATTGAATGCTCATTTGTAATTTTGAGTCTTTCTTCTTCTTCTAAGCAATCATGCCATAATCTGTCGAAGTTAGTTTGAGCTTCTATTCCATTGAATGAAGCAAGAAATGTTCCCCATGACTCGGGGAGTCCATCAACTGCAGTTTGCACAAGGTCATCATCATCCACAACAACTCCTATTGTTGTAAGTTGATCTATGGTTTGAGAAATATTGGAGAAGAAGGCAGCAGTGGTTTCATCCTTTCTCATCCTTAATGTATGTAGTTGTTTCTTCAATATTATCTTCTGAGTTGGAGCCTTCTTTTCATAGAGATTTGTTAGGGAATCAAAAAAATATTTGGCTATCCTTAGATGACCAATGATGGGCATCATGTTGTCCTTAACTAAGTCAAAAATGACTCTTTTAGCTTTGGTTTGTTTCTTCTTGTATGTTTCCCTGGCAGTATTTGAGGTGGGTTCTTGAATTACCCTAGTAACCAGCTCATCCAAGTCACTCTCTTCAAGTATGTTAAGTATCCTACACTTGCAAGCATTGAAGTTGGAGGCCCCTTCAAGTCTATCTTCAGCTTTGAATGAAGAAGAGGCTATGCTAAATTCTAGATCAGATTTTGAAGATGATATGTTGCTGATATGCCAAAAAAAACCCTAAAAAAATGGATCTACGCAGGCTCAAGTCTGCAATTCTTGAGCTCTTTTCATGCCCTAAGCTCTGATACCATGTTAGAATTAGGGAAAATAGAAAAACAATATGCTTTAAAAAAAAATTATGTTCACTAGATCAACATAAAGAATAAGATATACAAATAGATCTGAAGCAAATAAATATTTCCTAGTATGAAAAAATAACTTTTAGCTTACCTCTTGTTTTAATGATAGATGTACCTAACACACATGTGGATGTAAGTCTCTGTAAGTATGTTCAGATTTAGTTCAGGTTCATGGATCAAACCTATTAGGGTTTGATCTATGTTAAAGAGAACGTGGGACAGTTTTTCCATGGATGAAAACCCTCAATGAAAACAACAATAAACCCTATGACTTAACAACAATAACCCCAGCAAGAGAACCCCTCAATAAACTGTGAATAGGCTCAGGAATGATATCAGACTAGGATAGCAAAACCTTCACTTTGCACACACAACAAAAACCCTCTCTCAAAACTGGACAACAAGCAACTACCCCCCACAGGGGTCTATGTACTCCACGTGGCAGCTGATAGGGAGTTCACACAGCAAGGGAGAATGCCCAGAAAGGGGCATGAGGCACTTACTCACAGTTAGTGGCCCTAAAGGGGGAACAACACCCTACATGAACAAACTCGGTTGCGAGAGGATAGGTCTAGCATCAAGGGGACAAGTCTAGAATCAAGATAAGTTGGTTTGGTAGCAAGGGAGGTACCTTATAGGTACCAGATCAAAAGTCATACATCAATGGACCCTTAAGGGAGAAACTTCCAACTAAAAAAATAATAATAATAACTCAGAACTGAAACTGATAATAAAGAGAGGTTGCATCAACAAGAGTAAGCATTCACTGAGGTAGTCGCAGCAAGGAGAGTGAGGAGAGAATGAGTGAGTGAGAAATGCAATAGGGTAGGGTCTAATTTATAGTTAAGGAGAGGGGTTAGGGTAATTAGGATAATAATTAAATATTGACATTTAATTAATATAAATAGTAATTAATGTGTCAATTAATATTAATTAAAATCCTGATTACATATAAAACCCTAATCACATAAAATAAAACCCAATTACCCAAAATAAAATGCAATCACATAAACCAAGGGGGTGAGAAAAAACAACAAGGGTTTACCTGGTAAGATAAAGTCAAGGGGGGGTTCCATAATGGAAAAACATGTCCACATGAGTCTCATAGTGACCTATAAACTCTATCATCACTGCATAAGGGGGTACATCAATGATTTGGTCATGTTCATCTTCATAGACACTCCTAGGTCTCATGGACCATCTCGGGAGAGAGGAAGAGGATCACACATCAACACATATTGGCATTACACCAAAATCTACCTGGTCAAAGACCAGGCTGCCCAGAACACATTTGGGGGATCTAGAACACATCTAGAATCTTATCCACCAAGGTACAAGACCAATGATAAACCCATGCATTAAAAAAGGGTTCCTTGGAACACATCCAGGGGCCCTAGACACATCTAGGGAGTTATATAAACCACCAAGGAACGCTTCCAAAGATCAATCCAAGCATCAAGAAAGGATTCCCTTGAACACATCCAGGGGACCTAGAACACATCTAGGGTCTTACTGCTTGGTCCTAGACCAAGAATCTCAGACATATATTGGGGGCCCTCACAAGGGTCTTTTGCCATGGCCTCGCTGCTTGGTCTTATACTAAGAAACCCCAGGAGTGTACTGGGGGCCCGAGTCCATAGCTAGAGCCTTATGCCATCCTCCAGGAGAATGGCTCTTGCAGCTGCACTAATATCATCAAACCTCCATGAATGATAGGCAACAAAATGATAGCATAGCACCTGAGTTATCAAGGGAAATGAAGAATGTTAGAGAGTGGAAATTTGTGGAAGATGAAAACAAACTGGAATATTCTTGGTCTGTTAAATACAAGCAATACAACAATGGATATCATATATATGTGTATTGTGCTCAATTAGAACATGTGCAAGGAAATTATCAGGCACTTGGCTTGTTATGAGATATATGTTTGGTGCCAGCCACATATATTGTTTATGCACTTGTCTAATAAGGTAGAACTTATATCAAGTTTAGATATTGTTTCAAATTGAGAAATTATAACAAGAATGAATGTTTTTAAGAATTATGTGTATCCATCATTGATGACATTGAGAAAGGCAATGTAAGTTTTTTATTTTTATTTTTGTGTCATTTTTTATTTTTAGTATCATGGTAATGTTTTATTTTTATTTAACATGAAAATGTTATATTTTATTTTTACAGGATTTTGTTGAACGACTTTCACATATGTTAGTGGGGATTTAATCTACAGAGAATAATATCATGGATGTCATCAACAATTTTCATATTGAAAATACACAAGAAGGAAGGAAAAGAAACACAAAGTAATGGAGGTTGAACCTGCAAGAGTAGATAGAGAAGAACATGAAAGAAGAAAGAAAAATCCTTATTCTAGAAATCCTAAAAGGGTTACATTTGAAAATGAGAAAACTCCAAATGAAGATTTTGTTGAGATTAGTCCCAATGAGGTTATCACTCCTTCTTGCAAAAAGAATAAACAAGATAAACACAAAAGAGCGATGGATGATAATGGGTCCATTCCTATTGATTATGAAGAAATCATTGATTTAGATGAAACACATTTAAATCATAACAGGAAGAAAACAAGTGTTGATGATGTTCAAGAAGTCGTCGTTAGCTCAGAGTATTTTAGTGAAAGTCTTAAAGGTAGCGGAGAAATAATAACACCAGGTGTTGATATAGAGGATGGTATTATGAAAACAACACAAAATGTCATTCGAAATAGAATGAGGACCGTAAACTTAGTTGATGATGGCCACACATTTCAGTTGAATGTGAAACAACTTTATAAACCCACAGAAGGGAAAGAAAAATATAAAATTAGAAAACTGCATCACTTGCATATTCACAATTTGAAAGTATTGATTAGGTACAATCCATATGCACATGTGGTTGACTACCTAGTTCTTGTTGACCCAATGGAAGTTCCTACGAGGCAAGAATTTGATATATCAAAATGTTTTGACTACAAATATTATGCTATTAGAGGAAATCATTCTGCATAGGCTAGAAGAGAATAGATGCAAGAATCTCCCAATAATCCTCTTTTTGAGACAGTCAAATGCATAATTTATGTCGGTTTAATAGATTCAGAAGCAAAGTTATTGGCATGGGATAATAACACAGAAAATGAGTACAGAATGTATATGATTTTCATTCAAATGGTGAGATTTACCCATAATGAGTTTTCTGAAATATGTCGTAGGGATAGATTAAATGTTGATGTTAAGTTTAAGAAGCAATGTTGTATGGAAATAGGATTCCCACTTGATGATGAAAATACAAAAGAAAAAAATCGCAAAGGCAGTGATATATTTAGAGATGTGGATAGTTATTTTCAAATGGGATTTAGAACTGGACATGTATGGGATTTGATAGATGAGATCTTCACCCTATGGGAAAATATTAGTATAAAAAATCAAAGCGTTAAAAAAGCTAAACCATTGATATGTGGCACAAGTAAGACAAGTCCTGACATAAAAAATCTTCCAGATGATATGACTATAACACCTTAGAGATAAATACAAGGGGTGAAGGATGATAAACTTATCATAACTATATTATCACGTGTTAGGTCTGGAGAATTGTCAATGGAAG
>JASDQU010350750.1:5615-15675 GCA_032191745.1 Picea mariana
AAGGACTAGTCGGTATCCCTCCTTGTTCCAGCAGACCTTGCAGAGATGTCCAACCCTGACAGCCCAAAAACCGTGCATGATACACCCAGACCCAGCAAAATGAAGAAGACTGAAGAGGTCTAAGACCTAAGCAGTGCCTCAGGAAAGACTGCTTCAGTATCACCTGAGCGAGGGGGTGATGACGAAGCAAAAGAAATAAATGGTACAAGAGATTAAAATAAGCAAGGCGAGGTAACACCGTCAAGAGATGAGACCGATCCCTTGAAGAAGAGGAAGGTTTCTTCCCTGAAACCTTCTTTCTGGAAGAAATCGAGACCCACCATGACCAAGATGAAGACCATGATTACTATTGATGACTTCGACTTCATCATAGTCGCCCTCAATGATGCTTCATTGGAAATTGTGGAGAAACAAGAAGCTAAGCAGAAGGAAATGTATGATAGACTTAAGGTCAAGTTCTGAGGGGTGCAGCAGGCCCTTCAGTTTAGCCGTGTAGTGTCCATTGCGCCCCTTCCATCAAAAGAACCAAAGTTGGGGGATGAGACAGCCCAAATCCACCGATTAGCTAATGCGGTTGAATCTCGTCTTCATTGCACACAAGAAGAAGTCGAACAAGCTACCCAAACCTTGAATCAAGTACAAGGTGACATTATAGAACAACACAGAATAGAAGAACAGGAGAAGGTTGATCTCCGAGCCAAGTTTGAAGTGGAGAAAGCACAGATGCAACAAGAGAAAGAACAGTTGCTCGCAGAGCAGCTCGAAGTAAAAGAAGTAGTAAATAAAGCCCTCCACTCTATGATAGGATTAGAGCTACAGGATGAATATCGAGTCACACACAAAGTAGAGAAACTTGCAAAAGCTGTCCAGCAGCTACATCAGCAAATAACAGATTTAGAGCTATGCACTATACCTGACACCCCACAGGATGTAAGGGACCAAAGGGAAGCAACTGCTCAAAGCACAGTTGGCAAAATAAAATTCCTTGCTCTAAAATGCAAGAAACTAAGTGATCACAGTGCCCAGACCTATGAGCAACTAACTGAGAATCCATAACTGAAGGCACTTATTGTCCCTTGACCAAGTTTTGAGGAACACTTGGTCATAATTGACCGTTTTTGGACTTCGACATCCTGTCAAACATGGAGCACCAGCCAAAGCAGATATCGTGGGATCTTGGTCCACTTTTGGGTCTCTTTTAGGGTTTTGGGTTAATGTAATAGAGATGTCAACCCATGGATTTACCCATTCTTAGGCCCACCTTGCAATGTATAAATAGAAAGATAGGCAATGTAAGAAGTAGTATATGTGATTTCTTAGTGCAATTGGTGGTGCATCTATGTGATGTTGAATAAGTGCTCTGTGTGAACTGTGTAAGGCTTGCAAGGCTAAGTACAAGTTATTGTGTCATTGATATTGTAACGCAAGGAAGAAGAATATAGCGAGCCACGCAGATCCTCTGTTCTCTGCGAAGAAGAGTTTTGATTGGCTTGTATTGTAACCGATTAAAGACACTAATAAAGAAGAAGAGTTGGTGGACGTAGCCCCAGGGTGGGGGTGAACCATGTAAATATGTGTTTGATGCTTTGTGCTTCGGCTTGATGTGTCTATTTCTTCTTTTGTTGAGTGCCTTGATATATTTAGATATATCTATTAATGCTTTGTGCTTCCTAGATGTATGTCAATAGTGGGATCTTACATGTATGAGAATTCTTAGTGCTGAACTACTAGATATGATATGATTTGCTATAGTTGAGTGTTGAAACAATGTACATATGAGTATTCACCACGAAGCTCTGTGTCGTATGCGAAGTATAATAAGGGTTAAACACTAATGAATGATCTATGCTAAGTGCCCTATAAGGATACGATCATAGATCTATGCCCCAGTTAAGGTTGCAAACACCTAAGTCTTGCAACCAAACCTACCTCTACCTCGGGTGAGGCTTCATCTGCTTCGTAGGTGTTTCCGAAAGGGTCGATAGTTAGGGCTTTGTTGGTATGCTCTTGAGTGTTGAACCCTAGTTCTTCCCCTGTACCAACAAATAGTTCCATTGCCGGGACCTGAAACTGTGATTTCTGGGAACTGAGGAAGAAGAAACTTTGTACAAAAGGAAGCTTTGTGCATAGATCTGTTGCCCTAGTGTGTAGCTTTTTACTCGACCTATGAAATATTTGTGTCAGGAACAAGGTCAGATATGAGGAAAGGAATATCATATCTTAAGAAAAGAAGCGAGATTTGAACACTCTATGCTCTAAGAAAAGTAAAAGTGGGAATTTATGAAAGAAAGAGGTAAGATATGCAGAAAAGAGGTAAGATCTGTAAGCCCTGTGCTCTAATAAAGGTAAGAATAGTTAAAATTTCTTAAATATGGAAGCTTTGTACTCTGTAGAAGTAAGATAAGTTAAATTTTTGTTTCTAGAGCATGGATCTAGGTATGTTTGATAGATTTAGTCCTAGTTTAAAACCTAGGATATCAATAGAAGAAATAAAGTTTGATATGAGTAGATCTGATAAGCATAATGATAGATATGTTATACCTATGCATATAAAGAATTTTTGGACTAACAAATGGATGCAGGATCCTAGAAGGAATTTTTTGCAGGCTAACTACCATGATTCTGGTGCGCAATACAGAAGAAGTTTGGGACCATTTAACAGAAAGAGAGGATTGACCCTATGTTATGGTTGACGAAAACCAGGCCTTCTAGCTAAGGATTGCCCGAGTGGAAAACCCAGTTGTCTCTGTTGCAAAGCTTTGGACCATAAAGTATTGAATTTCCCTAGAATGATTGCTAAGCTTGAAAGAATGAATCTACATGAAGAACACCTTAGGACAGCCCCAGAAATAGCAGAACCCCAGAAAGAATTAGAGAAAGTATTAATACAGATGAAAGAAACCCTGAAAGAACATAAAGATGTCTGCCTACCATAGATCTTCAAAGAAAAGGAACAAATCGAAGAAAGAATAGGGGACTTTGACATTGACTGTATTATTGATAAAGAAACACAAGTGAACATTATGCCAGAAAGAACCTGGGAAGTTATATGGAAGCCTGCCATGATTCCTTCACTGGGAGGAATAGGACTATTCAGAGGAAAAYTGGTGATGTTATGTGGAAACCTCCCTCAKATACCTATGACAGTCAATGGAACTTCGACAAAAGAAGATTTTGAGATTATCAAATTTATTCAGGACGACACCCCATTCACTATGTTACTTGGAAAACCTTGGATTAAGAGAGATCAAGCTAGAAAAAAAGGAAGAAGAAAAGGTATTACAACAACAGAGACAAGAGCTAAAATATTTCATGAACAAAAGGATCTCACAGTTGACTGAGGAACAGAAGAATAAATCAGATCTCTTTGACACTAGAAGCTCAGATGTTAAAGAATTAGGGGACTCACATAAGATTGGAGTATCTGTACCAGATACAGACGAAGTAGTTCTCCTGAGTCTTGGGAAAGAACCTCAGTAGTGCGAAGTGACTATGCCCAAGGAAAATAAGAACCAGACCAAGAAATGAACTACCGAGATGAATATCGCAGGGAAGAAGGCTAGAAAGCTAAGTAAAAAGAGAGCTCAGATTGACAAGATACAGAGGGTTCCAGAGGGAACCCCTCTGAAAGAAAATTTGCACAATTCGAGATTCATCGGGATAACAGAACAGCGACATGGGTCACTTTGTCATGGCGAAAAAATATAGCCATTGGAGGCCGATATACTCNTGTTATGTGGAAACCTCCCTCAGATACCTATGACAGTCAATGGAACTTCGACAAAAGAAGATTTTGAGATTATCAAATTTATTCAGGACGACACCCCATTCACTATGTTACTTGGAAAACCTTGGATTGAGAGAGATCAAGCTAGAAAAAAAGGAAGAAGAAAAGGTATTACAACAACAGAGACAAGAGCTAAAATATTTCATGAACAAAAGGATCTCACAGTTGACTGAGGAACAGAAGAATAAATCAGAGCTCTTTGACACTAGAAGCTCAGATGTTAAAGAATTAGGGGACTCACATAAGATTGGAGTATCTGTACTAGATACAGATGAAGTAGTTCTCCTGAGTCTTGGGAAAGAACCTCAGTAGTGCGAAGTGACTATGCCCAAGGAAAATAAGAACCAGACCAAGAAATGAACTACCGAGATGAATATCGCAGGGAAGAAGGCTAGAAAGCTAAGTAAAAAGAGAGCTCAGATCGACAAGCTACAGAGGGTTCCAGAGGGAACCCCTCTGAAAGAAAATTTGCACAATTTGAGATTCGTCGGGATAACAGAACAGCGACATGGGTCACTTTGTCATGGCGAAAAAATATAGCCGTTGGAGGCCGATATACTCGTTCAACTATCACCCCTAACGGATCAAAAAGCATTGATGGATCATCACCAGACTGTTAGACCACACCATAATGGATAGAATCAGAGTTAAGGAAGCCCCATACCCATTGCAAACAATCTGTTATAGAGTTACTTACTTAATCCATTGCACCATGCACATAAGACACTTTTGCTAATCGTGAATTTGAATCTGCAGACTACCTAAATTGTGAACCGTGATTACTCTGCCCTTACTCTCTACCTTACTATAGTATCTACATTACTTTGATAACCCAAGCTATTGATCCTGAGTGTATATGTCCAACGAATTTAGTGCAGCTAAAGAATCTATAAGAGAGGTAATCGCTAGCCTCAGAGCTAAAAGATTCATGTCAGAGCGGGGATTGTCTACAGGTTTATAGGCATCGTCAATGAGAGAAGTGCAAGCCTCCCCATTGACTACTCAAGCAGGAACATCACGAGATGGCATAGAAAGAAGAACCAAACATAAGGATGATATGGCCAACGTGAATTTGGTCCCATCCATCCTACCTGCTTACATACCACCTATGAGCAGTGCGATCAATAGAGATAGTGTGCCTAGAGACTTTGAGTACACTCTAGTCATGGTGTACCTACTGAAAGGAGTACACGCAGTCTGCGTAGATCATGACAAGATCATATCCTTGAAGTTTAGTGACTTCAACCTGGGGGATCATAAATTTTACAACACACTTGCCCCGTACAAGTACCTAACAAGAACCAAGAACAAGAATTCGAAGATCATCCCTCAGCAATGGACGATGAACCTCACGCAGTCTACTCTACTCAATGTTATGGATATACCACACTTCGGTAGACACCAGGAGGTGAATTATTGTGTGAATTTGTTGTTGGAAAGTTACCATGGAGGATACTTATGGTTGAACCATTGCATAACAGTTGATCCAACGCTAATCAACCGGATCACTGGGCTTAGCATGTAGGGCCCTGATCCCCATGATTATTATTCTGGGAAGACCATGGATCGTGCTCTTGCCCAGAATATCACATAAGCCTATGGCGATGTTGAGAAAGGCACATGAAGCTACAAGGTATCTTCTATTGAAAGTGGCGCATTTTGCCTCGCCTGTCAACTGATCGCAGGGAATTTGGTATGCAAGAATTGACCCACACAAGTATCCAGCTTTGTAGTCAACCTCGCAGGAAAGTGCACAGAGGGACTACAGATGAATTGGGTGAAGTACCTAGTGAATCAACTAGAGATAGATTGTAGAGAAGCCCAGGATCAGGGGCATGAATTTCATTATAGTTGGTTCTTGATACTTATAGCTTTCGTTGCATGGGAGCTACCGGAAGGTGCAACCTTCCCCGACATTGACCCCTTTGAACCACTGGCTACGAAGTTCAGTACCTTGTGGTACTCGAATGACATGAACAAGTAGTGGCAATCCAATGATGTATTTCACACATACTAGACCCAGTTGAAGCTTTCCATCTAGTCTAAGCCTCGCATGACCCCGAATACTTTACACAGGTTTCAACCTTTGATAAAGTTTAGTTAAGACCACCATTTTATATATCTGACAACACACATTGATGAGACCAAGGAACAACTTCAGTCTTATTACAAGCTGATAGAAGAAGACCTGGAGGAAATCACCAAGGAATGGTTAGTGAACCTTCTTATTCTAGTAGACCCTGCAGAAGTGTCTGACATTGACAACCTAGAAGCTGCACAGAATACACCTGGACCCAGTAAGACAAAGAAAATAAAGCAAACAAAGAAGGTTGAGGATATCCATGATGTAGATAGCAGATTTGTAAGAACCGCATTCGTTACACCAGAGAAAGGAGGTAATGGTGAAGACTTAGAGGAAGTCAAACAGATGCCAGGTAATGAAGTAGAAATCATAAAGAAAAGGAAGGGTTCACATCCAGAGCCTTCCTCCCGAAATAAATCAAAAGAACCCATGACTAAGTTGAAGACCACGCTCACTCCAGATGACTTCAGTTTTCTCATCACGGCTATGAATGAAGCCATAGAAGAGATAACAGAAAAACAGGAAGCTAAGAAAGAGACAATGTACAAAAGAATCGAAATCGAACTCCAAGGAGTACAACAAGCTCTCTAGCCTAGCCGCGCAGTCTCCTTTGCACCCCTACCATAAGGAACAACAAAAGAAGGAAATGAACTAGTTCAACTCCGTAAGATTGCTAACATAGTCGAAGTACACCTTCGAAAAGAACAGGAAGAAATAGTGCAGGCCACCCAGGCCTTAAAGAAAGCACAAGAGGAATTCCTCGAGCAACATCAAGTTGCGCAACAAGATAAGGACACTCTTCAAGAAAAATTTGAAGAAGATAGAGCAAAGACTAAAAAAGAGAAAGAGAATTTGCTCACAAAGTAGATTGGGATTGAAGAAGTAGTCAACAGAGCATTTCACTCTGTGACCGGCTTAGAACAGAAGGCAGAGGACCCCATCGAATTCCAAGTGATGACGCTTGCTGAAGTTATTCAACAACTTCAACAAAGAGTCGTGGACTTATAGATTCAGACCATATCACAGACCCCATAAGAAGTGCACAACCAATGAGAAATAACTGCCCAGAGCACTGTAGAATGGATTAAAGCACTCTCTGAAGAATGCAAACAGTTAATTAGCAGAAGTGCGTAGCTCTAATAGAACCTAACCGAGAACCCAGAATTGCATCAATTGGAGTCACAGCTCCAAGAAGTGAAGTACGATGCTGAAAAGATACATGTGCAGTTGAATGCCCTATCACCCATAGAGAGGATGAAGAGGTTTCAAGAGAAATGCACAGCCCAACAACAAATTCACATGATTCAGAGTAAAGTAATGGAAGTCTCTCAACGACTCCAACCAGTGCAAGAAACAACATCCCAACTGTTCATTGAAGTTGAAAGCCAAGGAGTAGAACTTGAACATCTTGTGAATATAGAAGAACAACACCTAGAAGGGCCAGTGAATGAGTCACTCATCCAGGAGTTCACCAAGCAAGAGGCAGTAGCAATACGGTAGGTCGAAGAAAATCGAGCCAAGCTTGAGGAATTCAAAGAAAAATTGGTCAGACCTGAGTGACTCAGGATGAGTCACATGTGAGTGTTGGGGGCCTATTGGCCCTTGACCAAGTTTCGAGGAACCCTTGGTCATAATTGACCATTTTTGGTGACCAAGTTTCGAGGAAAACTTGGTCATAATTGATTGTTTTTGGACTTTGACACCCTGTCAAAGATGGAGTGTCAGGCGAAGAAGAGATTGCGAGATCTCGGTCCACTTTTGAGCCTCTTTTAGGGTTTTGGGTTAATGTAATAGGGATGTCAGCCCATGGGTTTACCCACACTTAGGCCCACTCTTTCAATGTATAGATAGAAAGATAGTACATGTAAGAAGTAGTAGATGTGATTGCTTAGTGCAATTGGTGGTGCATCTATGTGATGTTGAATAAGTGCTCTGTGTGAACTATGTAAAGCTTGCAAGGCTAAGTGCAAGTTACTGTGTCATTGATATTGTAACGCAAGGAAGAAGGATCTAGCAAGCCACGCAAATATTTTGTCCTCTGCAAAGAAGGGTTTTGAATGGCTTGTGTTGTAACCGATTGAAGACACTAATAAAGAAAAAGAGTTGGTGGACGTAGCCCTAGGGTGGGGGTGAACCACGCAAATTTGTGTGTGATGGTTTGTGCTTCGTCTTGATGTGTCTATTTCTTCTTCTGTTGAGTTCCTTGATATATTTAGATAGATATATTAATTCTTTGTGCTTCCTATATGTATGTCAATAGTGGGATCTAACATGTATGAGAATGATTAGTGCTGAACTACTAGATATGATATGATTTTTTATAGTTAAGTGCTGAAACAATGTACATATGAGTATTCACCGTGAAGCTCTGTGCCATCTGCGAAGTATAATAAGGGTTAAACACTGATGAATCATCTATTCTAAGTTCCCTATAAGTATAGTATCACGGATCTATGTCCTAGCTAAGGTTGCAAACGCCTGAGTCTTGCAACCACCCCTGCCTCTACCTCAAGTGAGACTTCATCTACTTCGCAGGTGTTGCCAAAGGGGCCGACAGTTAGGGCTTTGTTGGTAGGCTCTTGAGCGTTGAACCCTAGGTCTTCCCTTGTGCCAATAGCACTAGATTCACAGCTCCAAGAGGTAAAGTATCAAGCAGAAACGATATAGGCACAGTTGAATCCCATGTTAGCTATGGAAAGAATGAAGCGATCCCAAGAGTAGTGCACTGCCCAGTAGCAGGTCCATACTATTCAGAGAAAAGTTATGGAAGTAACTCAAAGGCTCCAACCTATATAGGATGAGGCTTACAAACTATTCACAGAAATTGAAGGCTGAGGAGCGGAACTAGAGAGAATTGTCACTATAGCTGAACAATGCCTCGAAGGACCTATCAATGAAGAATTCATACAAGAGTTCACTGAACAGGAGGCTGTAGCACAACAACAAGTCGAAGAAGCTCGAGCCAAACTCGAGGCTTTTGAATCAGAACTAGTCAGATCAGAGTGACTCAGGATGAGTCACATGTGAGTGTTGGGGGCATGTTGGCCCTTGACCAATTTTTGAGGATTCTTGGTCATGTTTGACCTAATTTTGGGACTTCGACAGACTATCGAAGGTGGAGCTCAAGATGAAGTGGATATCGTGGGATATTAGCCCCTTTTAGGGCCCTTTTTGGGATTTGGGATTATGTAACGGGTATGGGAATGTCGGCCCATGGGTTTACCCATGCTTAGGCCTATTTTGTATGTATAAATAAAAATCTAGGCAATGTAAGAAGTAATTTTTGCAAGTTGGCTAAGTTCTAGAGTTGGATCTATGTGATCAATAATTGTAAGGCTTTGTGCATACTATGTGAGAATTGCAGAGCTAAGTGCAAGTCATTGTAAGGGGTTGTGGCAAGATGCGTGCTTAGATCTACTCGGGGAAGGAGGATTTAGAGAGCTGTATAGATCTCCTGTCCTCTACGGAGTAGGGTTTTTGAGYCTTCGTGCAAGTAACCTATCAAAGAATCTAATAAAGAAGACAAAGAGTTGGTGGGCATAGCCCCAGGGTGGGGGTGAACCATGTACATGTTGTGTTTCTCTACTTTGTGCAATGTGTTTATGTTCTTATATGTTAATGTCCTTAGTTCTTTAATATATATGAATTATATATCGATGCTTAGTGATTAATAGTATGGATGAATGTTAGATATGACTTATATACATGTGCTTAGTGCTGAATTTGTTAAGATATGATCTATTTCATCATGCTAAGTGTTGTTAGATGCTAGATATGGTTGAATACTACATTGTACTATCATTAGGGTTTAACTGCGATGTAACTAAGAACTGAATATTGATAAATATAACTGTTGAGTGCTCTATTGAGTGATTAGAATCACACATTTGTGTCCTAGCTTAGGTTGCAGACACTAGAGTCTTGCAACCACCCCTCCCTCTAACTCAGGTGATACTTCATCTGCTTCGTAGGTGTTTTCGAAAGGGTCAGTAGTTAGGGTTTTTTTGGTGCATTGTTGTAGTGTTGAACCCTGGGTCTACCCCTATGCCCATCTGCTTCAAATTCATTTTTCATATCCTTTGCAAATTTCTTGCTTAAATTGTCATCATCACTACCAAAAATAATATCATCAACATAAACTTCAATTAATAAAATATTACCTTGACTTACCTTGATGTAGAGGTTGTTGT
>JASDQU010350751.1:0-12233 GCA_032191745.1 Picea mariana
GGTGGCATGATGTATCAACTTCTCTCTGCTACCCGAACAAAGAGAACTCCTCTTCCTTCTCTGATACCACTTTGACACAAGTCGTGAGTATCAGAGTGCTTTTCTTTTCTCCTTCACTCCTCTTGCCTGCAGTATACAGACAAGATCTTCAGACTCTGATACCACTTGATCGCTGCCTGCCCCTCAGTGGATGGCCGCTCCCACCAGGACCTTCTAAACACACACACACAGGCCTGAAGAGTTTACAAAGTACTCTTCCACTCCACTCGGGAGTCTACTACCCACAGTACTCTTCTCGGCGATCTCCCCTTCGGAATTCGGGAAATCGGGTTTCACGGACTCGTGAACCTTATGCACACCTCCCGTGGTATGTGAAACTCCTAATCCCGATCCCCGAAGTCAACGATCAACACCTCTTTGTATCGGGGACTTCCCTATCGGGAAATCAGCAGATGAAAGTCAACGGTTTTTCTCAACTTTCAAAATCCTGAACACCGAATACGCGATGCCACGTGCTGTCCACCACTTCATCTTCGCGGGACCTGTCGCAACTCAGGACTTTGCTGATCCTTCATGCTCCCTTTGACCTTGAAAACGCCGAAGTGCGGAGGCCCGACTCCTCAGGATCTTGTGCCACCTGTTCCTCCGACGATCGATGGCTCTGATTAAGTCAGGTAATCGCGACTCATGATTTCGACGTGCATGCAACTCTTGCACTCCCCAACCCCGATATGTCGATGTGCAAAGAGCCAACGGACTCCTACGTATGCCTGCAAGTTAACTCCCTTGCAGCTCCTCCGCGATCTGACGGTCTGCGGGATTTCGGAGATCTACTCGACAACTTCAAGTCGTCGATTCTCTTCCTCTGAAGAGTTCTGTGCTTCACCACCTTCGCCCTGTATGAACTTCGCTGGGGTCTGTTCCCACCGTGAAGCAAAAGTTTTATCCCTCTTGAGCTTGTTTTTCTGACTCCTTCAGAGAACTCTCTTCTAACACGCTTCCTATGCTCGGACTTCGACCACTTCCAACAGTGATGAAGTCTTCCGGGGCCTGTGCACTCACACTCGCAACAGCCTCGGCTTTTCCCTTCTCAGACTTGCTACTGAGACTCCAGTCCAACCTGCACTCACCTGCATGTTTCAAACAACCTGACACAACTCTGGGCAAAATAGAACAAAATTTCAACTACTTAGCCTCCTCAACGCACTCTATGCGGAGGAATTCAACTACACTCTATGCAGGAATCTCCTGGCTTAAGCAGAGACACAATTGAAACTCATTCTCTTAGGTTACGAACCTGATACGCAATCACATATGCAGCATATAGAAGATAATCATAAAAATAAGCAAACATGCAAAAGCATAATATCAATAGCACACATGAATCAAACACATCCATGGAATTAAATCAAAGCTCTTCCTATTAATTCAATATCTGTACATGGAGTTTTTTTCACAAGCTCTCTGCTCTGTTCCCTCTTCTCTCAATGCTAATGCTGAATGATAATCTGAATGTGTATGATACAATGATACAAGGGAGGGTGTCTATACTCCGTTTTCCCTCTCGAAAGCTAAAACTGTCTAATCTACAGTTAATTCCTATCTACCAGCATTAAACTATTAAATGCCTTCCTATCTATATTACAATACAAGTGCGCCTGGCTTTGAATGCCTTCATTTAAATGGCGGCACAACAAATCTTCAAAGGGATTCAAAAATTTATGTGCTGGCGCTGTCCAGCTATATGTTCTTTCCTCCACGTGTTGGCTCGCTTGATGACGTCGTAGATGCTCCTACATCAGAAACTTTCATTGAAGTCTACGTATAATTGGCATGTGACGTAAAACCATTTTTGGAACTATAGGACCTTGTACATTTGTACGATATATGTTCTCTTCGCGTACATGACATTCAACCATGTTTTTATATTCACCTCTATATAAAATTAAATCATTTTTACATGAATGAATTTGTTTATATTGAATCCCCAGTTCATCAAAAAACTGACGTGCTTCTCTACTAGTTGATGGCAGCACATTCTCTTCAGTGAATATTTTACTTTTTAGTGCCCTTTAATATTTCCAGAGATTAAATCAATTAAATGTTTGACTTATGATGAACATGTTTGATATGTCAATATACACTACTACTGTTTATATACAATATATGTTTTATAACATCTCATTAAATAAATATAAAGGTAGTTAATGAATGTTTACAAATTATGTACACCAATTAACAATGCAAAGTAAGAAATACATTTCAACTCACTTAAGTAGGGTAGTGAATCCTTTGTATGACCAACCAAATAGTGATTTCATTTCTAATTATATCAATGTGCATGCAAGTTTTGAGGTTCTACTTGCACCCTATCTAAACATGGGTGTCTTCGCAGCTTGCTTGATTGAGTCTTCGAGGTTGTTATCATCAAGATTACACTAGTGGTAATTACCCCTACTATCATCATTACTGTCAACCATATTATCATTATCTTCATGATTGTTTCTATCCCCAAAGAAACCTATAAGAATTTCATTCAATCCTTCTTCATACACTTCATTTTCACTATCATCATTGTCATCATTAAAGCTAATATGTGACATGTCATCATTATATGATAATCTCATCATCTGTTCAAACTTATCATCTGGAAGTATTATCTTCAATGTTACTCTTTTCTCCTTGGTATGGCTTAAAGGATGGTTTGGATCATCCTGTCCAAATATCAATAACCCAGTTTGATCTTGGGTATTAGTAGGTGGATCATCGATGTCTTCTACCTATCAACATACACAAGCATTATTTAATGTTTGGAAAGAATTGGATAAATCATAATTGTATCAATTTCAAAGAAATATAATCAAATATATCGTATTAACTAATAAGAATATATAATGTATGAACATATATACATCAATTGAATAGTGGAATATTATTTTATATACTACTTATTTTATACAATAATTTAAAATAAAACACAATTTTGACAACATAGTGTATAAAATGTCAATCCACACTCATTGATTATTCTTTGGTTTTCTACCCTTATGAACATCCTTAGGGAGACCTAGTTCTTCCCTTTTCTTTCATGCACAAGTGCGTTTTAAGAAGGGGTAATTAATCAATAAATCATCCCCAATGGTAAGGTCCATAATAGCCTCAACCTTTATCAATCTATCAACCTCTCTTTCCACATCTCCATCTTTATCATTTATAACTTCAACAAATTGACAATTTTGTCTTACATTAGGGTCCCTTCCGTTACTACTATTTATAAAACCTGAAATATTTGTGTGTGTGTATGCACATCCATCTATATACATAACATGACCTCTATCAATTTCTTTTCCACTTTCCAATTGGAGACAATGTGTATACATATTTGAATTTAGACCATATGCTAACATGCTAGGCTTATATTCTGCTAGCCTTTTCCATTCACCAATGTAATATGATGGACCATAATATGACATTAATATCCTAGTGGTTTCTTGTGACTTTTTCTATTTTTAGATCCCACATGAAAATTTTGGACAATAAAGAGGCCCAAATTTTCTTCATGAATATTGGAGGGTCGTAGTATGTAGTTGTATCCCCAAAATTGAAACACCTCATACACTCTAGGTAGTTATTGATCATTGGGCCAAGAAAAATATAATTGACGATCAAATGTCTCTTTGTAAATTGATCTCAAACTCAAGGGAAAGTCATCATCTCCATGGATGATTTTAAGGATGGAAAATTATTTTAAAAGGTAGAAGCCTTGGTGAATCTTACTAATCCTTCATATGCCAACTATAAATGTTTGGCGATATTTTTGTAAAAATATTCAAATTTATAAGGATTTTATATAGTTTTTATAAAATTTTGACTATTTTTAAGGTAAAACAATTTTATCCTATAGAATTTGGGTGAATCATTTTTAAAATAGTGAATCTCATTTTTGGAAAAACCATGGAAAATTAGCCCATGAGAGAAATTTAGCCCCTAAAATTATCCATGCTCCATCACATTCATTGTCATAGGGTATGTAGTCAACCTTCCCCTTGTTCTTAAGCAAATTATGCATCCTTAAAGTGATTCTTGGTTTGTTACTTGTTTTCATCAAATCCGCATCTTCAAAGCTGGTATATGTGCACATGTTTTTGTTATATGTATCATCTGATAAATGATCATTGCCCTCTAGGCTAGAATTCGGTGATCCAAGAAACTTTAAACCAAGAACTTTATCCTGCAAGTATTCATTAAGAAAAAAATTAATGATTTAAATAATATAAAACAATGTTTAAAATAAGTATACATATTATTTATATCAAGTTGAAAAATTCCTTACCACAATTCCAATTGGATTTGAATCGATTGTAGGAGGCATACTACCCACTGGAATCTCATCATCTATGTAATGTCATTGTACAATTGCTTGTTTGAATTGTTTCTTTCCACGACATAATGAACATCCACAAACAACAATTTTCTCAAAGTATTCATCCCATGTACTATATTCCATAACAACCTCTTTTTCAGTGCAATCATTTGTCATGTCTGCAAGATCCATTTTCATATCCTCTTCCACCCATTGTCCTCTATGTGATTTAATAGTTTTAGGTCCACATCCATGTACATATATTTTTATTTTTCTAGTTGAATGCTCAAGCTATACATTTTCTCCAATTTCCATCTAAAATAATCAACAACATGCGTTAATTTTTGACAAGATTGGATAATACACTATAAAATTTAATAATTTCATGAAAAAACATGGACGTTTCACAAAATTCCATTAGATTAATTTTTCATAAGTTAAGTCAAAATTAGAGTACCTGATGTCCTGTGTCATCCATTGTGTCCTCATTTGATATGACACGATATGTTTCCATGGCCTCATCTGACTCTTGTAATACAAAACATAGTCAATAATGTTTAGTACACCAATCATATTATTTCATCAAATTTGCTAAGCAACAAAAAACCTCACCTCAGTCACATTTTTGACATATTGATATCATGTTTTGGAGTTGAATTTTTTTTTTTTACGACCCTAGGTATTTACATGGAGCCAAAATTTCAACAAGAAAACTATCCAACATCCCGATCCCACATGGCCATCCTAATTCTCAAACTTTTCCCTTGATTGTAGAATAACATTTAATCACCATTCTTGTTCATTTTCCACCAATAAGTTTGATCTCAAAATCCATATGGAAAAAAATACTTTATCTCTTCTAAGTTGTAGCATTTTTGAATTCATAAAGACCTTCCTCCTTTGGTTGAGGTTTCTTTTTATTCTTACCTTTATTGTATCTGCATATTTGGTTGTCATATCCTCGTCCACCCACTTTCCTTTCTGTGATTTAGTAGGTCTATGCCATCCATGTCCTGTTTCCATGGTCTCCTCTAGATCATGTTACACAACAATGACAATAATTTTTAGCACACCAATCAAATGCATTATCATCTAATAAGTTAGGGAAAATAGCACCACAAGTCAAAATTAGTTTGGGATCCAACACCAATACCATACCAATACTAATACCAATACCAATACCATACCATTTCATACCAATACCAATACCATTGCATGGCAATGTTATGCGTACTATTATGGTCCTATATATTATAGGAAGTATGATTATTTAGTTTCTATATGTTGTTCCTCGCATGAAAGCTCCCAGATTCGCATGTTTTCCTAGGATGGATTTGTCCCTGTTAGTGTATACCAGTCCTTCTAGTCACCAGTGATCAAATATGCTCTTACAATGTTTTTTATAGGGTGATTAGGTCAAATTGTTATATTTTTCAAATAAAATTTGACATGTCTTGTTGATTGTCAAATGAGTCTTGAGTCATGTCTTAAGTGTCTAGGTCATTACTACTCCCTCCACTCATCCAATGTCAAAGAAACATACAAAATATTCAGCATTCTTTATCCAAAAGGTTTCAAGCACTCTAAAAAAGCAAGTCAGATATTCATCACCCTTCGCATGACCATTTTACTTCTCGAAATGACGAAATTCCTCTCCTAGGGTTCTATGATGTGTTTTTGGGTTATCTTAGTGTTTGCATCATTTCAGTGAGAAAAACCTAGTTTTACTATTTCAAAACCCTCATTCATAATTAGTACACCTACTAAAACTTTTCCCACACTCACTTCCCTCTTTCCCATCATTTTCCCCATGAACCCTAGCCAACGTTGTGTTTTTGCCAAATTATGGGTTAGGACTGTGTTTTAGCCTTTTTCCCCACTTTACCTCACTCATTTCAAGTGGTTCCACCACCCAAAATTCTATAACATTACCCCCTACCCCCTTAAAGTTTCTCAAGAATTTAGGAAACCCATAACCCATCATTCCACTTCATTTTCAAAAAATCGTTGAAGGGACATTTTCCAAAAATGGCCTTTTTAGCCACCTATTTGCAGAGCATATTGTGGCCCATCAAAGATTAATATTGAGAAAATGGAGGAGGTTGTTGTTCCTAAGAGTGAAAATTTTAATAACGTATCTCATTTTTTACACAGGTGTTATAGGGTGAGAGATACATTCACATCTTCACAGTTTATTTTTTTGATTGTGCAAAGTCACATTTTAGACCTCTTTTGGCAGAGAATATTGTAACAAAATGGGAGAGTATTTTTTAAAAATGGAGGGTTTTTTCCTTTAAAACATAACAAAGAACAAAAATATCTCTTTTTTTTGTAAAATTTATTATTTTTAAATATATATAATATCATCTTTGACCCCTAGCTTTTAGAGAATTTTTTGCAAGTTTGGGCAACAATGTCATCTACGGAAGCGCAATGAGCCCATGCTACGCTTTTTCTTGGAGGCCAAATTCACTTTTCTTAGAATGAATGAATATATTATGAACTTTCCATATCAAATATATCACTGGTGGGCCAGTTCAGTATCAATTTTGCAACAAAAAGTCAAAAACGTAGTGAAAAATTGCTTTATGCCCCTGTTTTCACCTAGGCATTGTGTTTCTAGACCAGTTGTGGGAAAATCAGTTTTTTGATGTCTTGGAGTGGCTATTTTTATTTTTTAAGGGTTCAGTAGTATAGGATACATCCTCATATATCTTCGACTATCCTCATCTATACATTATGGATAGATTTTTTCTTCCATTTATCCCATTTCTGTTTAGGGCCAAAATGGACACGTTTTGACCAAATTTAGGCGCAACCCCCAAAATTTTTTGCACCTATAATTGATTACATTAAGGATATAAATCGACTCTAAACTAGGCTTATCTGGCACCCAATTTAGTGTCGACTGATATGTAGACATTTAAAAAAATGAAAATACTCGGGGGCAAGGGGACGAATATGCCCATTGATATGTAAAACATAAAAAATGCATATATCTGTGGGCAAGGGGATGAATTTGACATTTTGGAGGGGAAGAATTACAAAAACATTAATTGGGAGTTTTCTATGGAGAATGGAGAAAGATTGTGACTTGTCCAACTGAATTCCCTGCTACATTTTGACTCTAGCACGATTTGAGTGTTTTCGAGGTTGATTGGAGATAGAGCGTGACATTTCATGTGAATTTATTTATTCATTTCGACTCCAACACATTTTGGGTGTTTCTTAGGGAGACTCCAACATGATTTGGGTGTTTCTTAGGGAGAGAGGAGATAGTCTGCGACCAAACCAACTCAATTTCAAACTACAATTGGACTCCAACACGATTTTGGTGTTTCCTAGGGCGAAGGGAGACTGGGTGTGAGCATACCAACTATTTTTCAAACTATATTTTGACTCCAAAATTATCTGGTTATTTCTGAGGGCTAACAGAGATAGGGTAAGCCCAGAGAACGATTTGGGGGTTTCCTAAGGGAGAACTGATATTTTCATATAAAAAAATTATCCCATTTCACAATTCAACCTCTTTACATATAAATTTCCTCATATTTTATGGTCTATATGAGTTTGAAATTTTCTTAGCCTTGTTAGAATAAGAAAATAAAGACCAGGAAGAAGAGAGAAGAAATAAGCACCTTAAAAAATCATCACAAAGTCCACTTGCCCAAATCCTAACAGAAGAGATTTTCCCTAGCTTGATCAAAATGTCAAGTAGAGGGAAGGAAATAAATTTTATTCATAATGAGGTAAGTAATTCTAAATTTATAGATTTTTAATTGTCTCATTTTTTTATTTTTTTTAGTTGTTTGTTTTTTATTGAAAATTTGAACACAAAAAAATATTTTATATATCAGGGACATGAGATTGACTAGGAGAAAGATGCATTGGATTTGATATTGGGGATAGAGGCCATAAAAAAACTTGATAATGTATACTTGAAAATGATTGCAAAATACATAGAAAAACGATCCACTAAAACCCCTGAGACATTGCAAGAAAATCAATGTTGTGAAAGGGAATCAATTGATTCCCCAACTACTCTTGGATTGAGTAGAAAATCATGGAGGAAATCATATATGATGACCTCTAAGAATATGCAACAAAGAGTGAAGACTTATAATGTCGAAGACACTCCTAGGACCCAAACTTTGTCCACCATGCCATGTTTTGGAACTTCCATTGGGAACTATGATACAAGGATAAAATATGACATGGGTTCAGGCGAAATCAGAATGTCAGATGTCAGGAAGGCTTTTTTGAATAGGTTGAAGGAATCATGCCTTCAACAGTTCAAAGAAAATATCCATTTGTCTTTCTCAAAGATACCAATGCACCTGCATAACGATGTAATTCATGACATGGAGTCTGAATTTGGCATACGTTCGTCAGTAAAAAATGTGAAAAGAAAAATGTCTCAGAATTTCAAGAGATTTAGGTGCAATCAAACAAAGAAGATAAAACAACTCCCGCCCGAGCTAACGCTAAAAAAAAGGCCAATTGATGTCAGTATAAAATTATGGAAAGAACTTGTCAAATCATATGAGAATTCATATGCACGGAGGAAGTCTAGTGAGGAGAGTATCCACATATTTCAATTTTCTCATAATATTATATCAAATTTCTTAAACGATTTTTATATTTTGTTTGTTCATAGTTCAATTGACTTAGTTTATGTTTCAGGACAAAGCCTACAAATCTAGGCTTGAAAAAATCCAAGCCATGCATCATAGTGGCCAAAAAGGTTTACAATCCTTGATCTACACCTTTGTAAGTATATTTATTATGTGAAATTTGTTTTTTTTATTATTTCCTAGAAAAAGTAAATGATTACATATTTATTAGTTTAACTAGTCCATGTGCCATGTTTTGATAGGAGAAAAATTATGGTTGGCATCCAACTCATCTTGAAAAATTAATATTACAAAATAAAAAGTGGACCGATTTTGTAATATGGATGGAGAATGAGGTATCAATAGTACTGAAGGATCCCTTGCCTTGTTTTTTCCCTAGTTTTTGTCAATGGCTCCCTGTTTGGGCATCCTTTTCATTTATTTCCTTTGAATATTATGAACTTGTGGAATGTTCCTTGCAATTTATGGAGTTTGTAAATACTAACCCTTGTTTTGTGGGTCCTAATAATAAACACAGTTTGCCTAGCAGGGCTTTGCCCCTTTTGTTTAATTTATTTATATTTTCCTACTATTTGGATAAGTTGGATTCTCAACCAACATTCATAGGGACTTATTTCCCTTGGACCTTCTCTAACATAGTTTTTTTTCACTAATATACGGGTGATAACTTCATCATCGATCTTACAAAGTGAACACATGTTAGGCCCTTGGTTAATTCTCCTTTGCAAATGATTTTAAAATAGTAACTTGTCTCTCAACACTAGCCACATATAAACACGTGTCTTCATAGGATCTCTAATATTCCAAAGGGGCTTCCACCACAATGATTTTTTCTTGTTCAACATTACATAACATAGTATTGTACCATATCTTTTCAATCTATTATCTTAGAATTGGATTCTTGTACCCAACCAAATTATATTTCTTATCCCTAATCCTTACATGAATATGCGATAAAGTTCCACATAACATTGCCATTGTGCTAAATTCTCTCTTGCAAATACAAAGAATACCAATACCAATACCAATACCATACCATACCATTGCATACCAATACCAATACGATTGCATACCATTTTATGGTAATGGTATGCATTGGCAATGATATGCATACCAATGCCATACCAATACCAATACCATATCAATATCAATATTATAATGTACCATACCAATACCAATACCAATACCATACCATACCATACCATACCATAAAAATACCAATACAATACCATACCATACCATACCAATACCAATATCATACTAATATGAATACCATACTATACCATACGAATACCAATACCAATACTGATACCATATGAATAACGATACCATACTATACCATGTCATACCAATACCAATACCAATCCCATACCATACCAATACCAATACCATACCAATCCATACCATTTCATACCAATACCAATACCATTGCATACCATTGCATGGCAATGGTATGCATTGGCAATGATATGCATACCAATACCATACCAATACCAACAACATACCATACCAATACCAATACCAATACCTTTGCATACCATTGCATGACAAAGGTATGCATTGGCAATGATGTGCATACCAATTCCATATCAATACCAATACTACACCAATAAAAATACCATACTATACCATGCCAATACCAATACTATACCATACCATACCCATACCAATACCATACCAAAACCAGTACCATACCATACCATACCAATACCAATAACAATACCATACCAATATCAGTACCATACCATGCAATACCAATACCAATACCAATACCATACCATACCAATACCAATACCAATACCATACCATTGCATGCCAATACCAATACCATTTCATACCATTGCATGCCAATTTTATGCATTGGCAATGATATGCATACCAATATGAATACCAATAACGATACCATACCAACACCAATACCAGTACCATACCAATGCCATACCAATACCAAAACCATATGAATACTATACCATGCCAATATCATACCAATACCAATACAATTCCATACCAATACCATAGAAATACCAATACCATAGAAATACCAATACCAATACCATTCCATACCAATACCATACAAATACTATACGAATACCAAAACCAATGCCAATATGCATTGCCAATACCCTTATGCCTTGCTAGTACCAATACCAATACCATTGCCAATACCAGTGCATACCAGTACAACCAATGACATTGCATGCCAATTCCAATACCATACCATACCATACTAATGTTGATTAAGGTTGGTTGTCATTGATGTCAACCCTTGAAGAAAGACCCATAGCACAAAGGTTTGGATAATGGACCCAATAGTGTTTGATGTAGATATGACTCATTATTGTTTTGTCATGGTTTATAAAAAGTAAATATAGATGAACTCGAAAGTGGTCCCCTTATGGTGAAAGCCCTCATGGGAAGAGACTTTGTGGATTAAGAGAACCCATGATTAATTTTAGAATAATGAGATGAAGAAAAGTGAATTTGTCAGGGAAAATATCCTAGATGGATAGTTCTTGTCATGTCATTTTCGGTGGTATGTGGAACGTCACATAATTCCTCATGGTTAGAGAGTTATGGACATGAGAAGTTGGAGACCCCAGGTTTGGGTAATGGACCCAAGTTTGTTTGATGGGTAATGGTATGAGTTATGATATATTTTCAGATAATACTATTCTATATGGATAGTACATGTCATGCCATTTCTGGTGGTATATAGAATGTCACATAACTCCTCACGGTTTGAGAGTTATGGCCTTACGAAGTTGGAGGACCCTCATATGTCATCTAGAAGACCCAAAAGGTAAAAGTAATCAAAGTGGTTTAAGAGATTTTAAAAGGTAAATAATAAAGTGAAGTGATGAGTGTATTATAATTCAAATTGGATACAAAATAAATTATTTCAATAAAAATTTTAATGGAGAAATTAGAAGTGGACCCAACCCTAAAATAAGGAAAGTGTGACCAAGTGACCTAGAAGATGTTTTTAAGGAAGCTACTTGGAGAGTATAAATAAGAGGTAAGGCTCTCTCATTTGAATCACGCTTGAGCATATTGAATATCTATAGGTGTCTGAGGTATACAAATGATATCTAAGATGAAATTTTGAGGAAAGTGAAGAAAAGAAGGCTGAAATGCAAGGAAGGATAAATTCTTTTGATGGTGCTTTCTAAGGTATGTTATTTTCAGGTCATCTCACCATTTTCGATATAATTTTTTTTTCTATAATGATTCAGATC
>JASDQU010350754.1:0-12278 GCA_032191745.1 Picea mariana
TAACAAAAATATTATAAAGGTTAACTTGGCAACAAGAGAAAAAATCTCACCAAAATCAATTCCCTAAACCTGGGAATAACCCTTTACTACTAACCGAGCTTTGTATTTCTCCACTTTTCCTTCTGCATTCAGCTTCTTTTTAAATACCCATTTGTTGCCAATGGGCTTTCTTCCAGTCGGAAACTCCACTAGATCCCAAGCCTCATTCTTATCCAAAGATGTAATTTCTTCGTCCATGGCCCTTTTTCCATAGTTTTCCATCCTTTGAATCCACTGCCTCCCTGACAGTTCTAGGATCATCATCAGTAATAGACAAAGAAAAATTTGAACGGAAATCAGATGGAGTATAATTTTCCGGTATCCTTCTTTCTCGAACCGATATCCGCAATACTGGAGTATGAGGATCTTCTTCTTCTGATTCTTGTTCTTCTATAGAGTTTGATTCATCATCCTTTAAATCAAACTCTATCTTCTTTGGTTCTTCGTTACTTGGTAGGACTTCCTGTCTAACAACATCCTTCATTTCTCTAAATACCACATCTCGGCTATACACTACCTTCTTATTCTATGGGTTCCAAAGCTTATAACCTTTGAGACCATCTTTATATCCAATAAAGATACACTTTTCATCTATCTTATCTAGCTTACTCTTGTTTTCCTTTGGAACATGAACATATGCATCACAGCCAAATACTTTGAGATGTGTGAGATAAGGTTCCTTACCAGTCCATACCTCTTGTGGAGTCTTGTCATCCAACGCTAATGAGGGTGATTTGTTGACCTGGTAACATGCAGTAGCCACTGCCTCTGTCTAGAATTCTTGCCCTAACCCGACACCACTGAGCATGCACCTTTCTTTTTCCATCAACATCATGTTCATCCTTTCTACAACTCCATTCTACTAAGGTGTATATGGAGTAGTCTTCTGCCTTGATATACCGCACTTCTTACAGAATTCTTCAAATTCATTCCCGCAAAACTCTCCGCCATTATCTCTCCTCAGCACCTTAATTCTTTTCTCTGTTTGATTCTCAACAAGAGCCTTAAACTCTTTAAACCTATCAAATACTTTGGATTTCTTCCTGGGGAAATATATCCAAGTATTCCTCGAGAATTCATCTATAAATGAGACATAGTACACAGATTTTCCCAATGATGGGACCGACACAGGTCCAAAAACATCATTGTGAACTAGCTGTAAAATTCCTTTTGCCCTCATTGCACCAGAGGGGAATCTTACTCGATTATGCTTCCCATATAGACAATGTTCACAGAAATCAAAATCCAGAGATAAGTTAGACATACCTTCAACCATACCTTTACCGTGTAGTAGTCGAAGACCCTTCTCTCTAATATGCCCCAGTCTTTGATGCCACATCATAACCTTTTCTCCAGAGACTGTAGGAGTTATTTCTTCTTCAACTCTAATATCAGGAACAATGGAACTATTGCACCCATCACTAATAGTACTTCCTTGCAGCTTATACAGAGTTCCAAACCAAACTCCTTTCAGCAACACCATTGCTCCTCGAACCATCCTGCAGGTTTCCTTTTCAAATATTGTTTTTACCCCTGCATCATCCATTTTGCTTACAAAAATCAAATTTCTAGCCAAACCTGGGATGTGCAGAACACTAGGCAATGTTCTAATCCTTCCATATATGAGCCTCAACTTGACTTTTCATCATCCTATGATTATGGTTGTCGAATCATCACCTAAGAAAACATTACCTTCATCGTACCTTTGATATTCACAGAACCACTCCCTGTGGGGATTCATATGAAAGGATGCACCAAAGTCAATAAACCATGCCTAATAATCTGCATGTGTGCTTGAAGAAGCCGAGTACACATCCCTTCCTTATTCCTTGGAGGTCTTTTCTTCTATAGAATGAGATTCTTCAGATCCCTTCTTTTTCTCAACTTTGGATCTACATTGCTTCTTGTAGTGCCCTTCTTTTCCACATCTCCAACATACCCTTACAAAATTTCCGGGAGATTTAGATCTGCCCTTAGACTTGGATCTACCACTTGAGAACTTAGATCTATTTCTTTCCTGGGATCGTCCTCTTGCAAATAATGCATTTGTGCTCTGTTCTTCCATATTCTTTCGTCTCATCTCCTCCGACAACAAAGATGAGACCACTTCATCAAACTTCAAGGAAGTTGTATCACTACCTATGGCCACAACCAGACTATCCCAAGAGTTTGGTAAAGAACACATTAAACTGATGCATTTATCTTCATCTGAAATTTTAATCTCAACAGATACTAACTGACTTACCACAGTATTGAAGGCGTTCAAATGCTCTGCCATCGGATCTCCATCTCTCATCCTCGGGTTATACAACTTCTTTCTCAGGAATAGTTTATTCACTAGGGACTTAGACTAATACAACTTCCGCAACTTATCCCATAAATCATTGGATGTAGCTTCCTCTGACACTGCATTCAATAATATTGAATTTGAGAGACACGATCAGATTGTGCTCTTTGCCTTCTAATCCAATGTTTTCTAGTCATCTGTTGAAGTTCACGTAGGTGCAGTACCTGGATCTACTGCGATCCACTGATCTCTATGCACCAACAAATCTTCCATCTTGAGCTTCCACAACTCAAAACTTTTCCCATTAAAATTCTCGATCTCCATCTTCGAATTGCTTGCCATTTCTTTTCACCTGAAAAATCAATACCACAGATCTCCCACTGTAACAAGGCTTATCACAGTCCCGACCCAAACCCTTGACCACAAAGGCGTCCCCCTGAATCCAACAAAGATTTGATACCAAATGTAGATTTTAACCTTGTACAATAGTTACTACAAACATATTTTCAGTAAAAGAACAAAAAAAATACAATGGCAAATACAAACATTACACAAATATTTTTCCCCTGGAAACTCAAACCGAGAAAACCAGCATATTCTATACTCATTCATAGTGATACATTGTTTACAATAAAATATACATATAGGAGCCAGCGGCATCCAAAACCCTAACCCAATGACCTACATTAGTCAACAACCCTAATTCCTTGACCGGAAATAGAAAACCATCGGCAAAGAAACAATGCGCCAAAAAGCCACCTAAATATGTGACACGTTTTTCGAGGCAAAAAATGTTTTCTCGGGGGTGCTACCCTTGAACCCCTGCACGGGGGAAATTTCCCCCCCTCAAACCCCCCCGGCGCAACACTCAGACACTACTACTCATGCAAAGAATATAACACATACCCAACAATCTCCCATTCACACGCATTGGACCAAGATTTGCGGAGGGTTATATTATCCCTTCCAACTACTCATTTCAAACATCGTCTGGAGAAAATGGACATTCTCGTAAACTTATGGCAGCAACTCGACAACAGTTATGTGGAGATACAGTGAACATATTCGTGTGTGAGGACCATAACTTCCAGTGGTCTAGGGCATACTCTTACTATTCATCCCATTCCACCCAGAACGAAGTAATTTGGACCTCTAGAATTGCTCGTGCAGGTTGCGTCCCTGAATTTTTTGACTGTAAGGAGGTGGTCTCTTGGTGCGCTGAAAAATATATTTCAAGCCAAATAAATATTCTACTGCGGGACCACTCTCCTGTTTCTTTGTTAGCTCAGGTCTTCCGCAAGATGTTAAGATTGTCGGAGCCAACATTGACCTTCAGGGAACAAGAATGCAAGCAGTTCTTAAAAAAGCATGATAATGGGTTGGACCTCTTACCCAAGTTCTTGGAAGACCCGACAACAGTTCCTGAAGATATCACAAAGTTGCAATTTAGTTCTTTTAGAAATCCATTCCAGGAAATTGCCTGGTTGTTTACAAGAATAACGGGACAGGAATCCACAACAAGCATTTCCTGCATGGTTCTTTATATTTTGTATTTCATAGTCAAGGAACAATCCATTTTTTATTTGGGGAAGCTAATTTCCATTGAAATTTGTTCCCAATTGTCACGATTCAAAGAAGAGAAGAAATTTTATATGTCATCCTACTTGGTTTTCGCGATAGCGCATTGTTGTCTGTTTCCAAAACTGTCTCTATCCAAGAAGGTAAACTATGAATTTGACCCAGTAACCTTCTGGTACCAGGCCTTATGGAGGCACAAGGCCTCCCATTGTTTTGATGAGGTTTCTAATGACTTTTTTTCGGTTTCCAAAGATTTATTGTTAGGAAAGGATGCTCCCCGGATGTCCGACCAGGAAACCAAGTTTTTAGACAGGAAGGGGACACTTGAACAAATGAAAACTTATAGTGTAATAATGATTTTTGGCTCCAAGGAAAATCTTGTTTTCCTTCCATGTCACATCATGGACAAGATGTTTGTTACAGAAATAGCAAGGCAATACAACTACTGGTTACATTTTTTCTATGAGAAGAGAAAAAAGTAGTTCATTCCTCTGCCTTGGAAAGTCGGGGACTTCGTGTTCGGGAACGTCAACAAGATTGACGAATTCACATGCCATTTCAACAACTTGAACCTAAGATATGTTGAAAGGATAAAAGGGTTCAACCCTAATGGGATTTTCTAGAACATTTACTAGCAATTGGCTTTAGCAACTCTTTTATCGACACACGCCTAAACGAAGACATAGACAATGACGAAAACATTCTTGCTCCTCACGATGGAGACATAGAGACATTGCAAAGGAAAACTAAATTGTACAAACAACAGGGAAAAGGCCCCAGTGAGAAGAGTGTCCAATACCCAGGTAGCACTCCCAAGAGCATGACATCACAGAGCATCGCTCCAAAGGCCCACCCCAATAAGAAAGCAACCCAGAATTCTTCAAACGGAGGAGGAGATAAGAACCCTCCTTGCGGTAAAATTGATAGTTCTCACAAGCTTCCTATGAGGAAGAAGAGAAAAAACGTTGTAGGGCAAGCGGAAGAGCTCAAAACTTAAAGTGAGGACATGGAACTTTAGAGCGATCTGGATAACGTATTCTGCAACATTGATCAACCCGCAGACGCAATCCACCATAGTTCCATAATGGAAATACCTGAGACCGACATTTTTTTACGAAGATGAATCTTTCGTATTCCAGAGCGTTGTTTTTGACAACCAATCTAAAAATTTAATTATTGAAAAGAGAGATGTAAGAAATAAGAAATGGAAATCTCATTCAAGGATTAACCTTAGGAACATGCAGCCATCCCAAATCTCCCGACTTCATTGAGCAACCAGAGATGCTCTTGATGATTCCATTAGAGGTATTGAAGCAAAGAATGCCAGACTGAACGACTGAATCAAGGAACAGGAGGAAGCTTTGATTCCTATCTCATTGCTTTCCAGCCCTTTAGCAAAAACCATGCCTTCCACCCCTGCAGCCAAGTTGAAAGGATCCTCTAGTCTCCTCACATTGTGTAGAGGCTATGTGGAGAATAATATCAAGAAAATAATGGAGCTAATTACTCAAGCCTTGGAAACATCACAAAATATAGCTTCCCTTGGAACGAGGGCACATGCTTTGCACGAACATTTGCAGGAGGATTTTAAAAATGAAAAATGTTTCTATCTAGAGACGGTCATCCCTTTTGGCAACCATGTCACCAACATGTCAGATCTAAGAAGAAGACAAGAAGATCTCCCCTCCCCAAACTGGATCAAACAATTAAAAGCATGTTGGAAAGAGAAAGAACCTACATCTCATTGTCGAATCATGTGAACAAGCCATATCAGAGAAAGAAAAATTATTTAGAAAGCTAACCGAAATAGACTTAGATGGAAGTACCAACGAGGTCCAAGACCCCAACTTAATCCTCAAGTCCTTGTCCTTAACCAAGAAAGCCTTCGATGAACAAGTTGATATTTTAAAGGGGTTGTCTATAGAAAAGTTTTACGGCATCCTTGAATATAGTCAAGATTACGTGGACAACTTGCTAGTGGACTATTCGGCACAGAATGAAGAAATTGAAGAGGCTCCGTGTAATATTTCTATCGATCTAAGGGAATTTGAAAATGAGCTTTTCAACATAAAAATCCAAGATGAGATCAACGTGGCCCCCGTGAGAAGCTACATTGAAGAATGGCTCCAAAGGGAAATCGACAAGTTCACCGACGAAGGGAAACAAGCGGTTGGCACGATTCTAGTGGTCGTCGACGAGAGCAATAAAAAGGCATCAGCAAGAAAATAGAAAAGGGAGAAATAGATACCATCATAGTAAGTCTATACTAATCACATCTTTCTTTCTTTGTCAATCCAGTTATTCCACCTATTTAAATAGAAATTTCTAACCAAAGACCGATACCTTATAATTTTTTCTTTTCAGGTCTTGCTCTCTATCGTCGTCCACTTCTTCTTTCTACAGTCCTATTTCTTGTAATTATTTATTTTATGGTCTGCAGGAGCCCCAATCACATTCTATATGACAAACGCATTTAAATTTCCAGAAATATGTGACAAACATTATTATTTTTTGATAAATTTCAAAGAAAACTACTTCGGGAACAATCTCGACGGTGCCTTGTAACCCTGTTTTCGGAATGCTAAATTAGTTTTGTTTATGCATATCAGTCATCTTCTTTTATTTGTATGTGCTGAGAAATTTTTATCTTCAACTCTGCTAGATGTCAGGAAATTGTGTTATTTAATTTGAATGTTTAATGTCTATAATTCCTGGTCCTATTTTCCAGGAACCTTTATTTCAAAAAAAAAAAAAAAAATCTATCATTTTGTATTGCTTCAAGTTATTACGACGAAAATTTTCTAAGTCCCACATTTGAACTATACACGCCCCAGGAAAAAACTTAAACAAGAGTATCACATCTATAAAAAAAACGTAGTAGGATTGACATCCTCGTTAGGTTGTCATTTCGATGCTAACAGAATAATCTGCAAGAATATCCGCATAAATAGAAACCTTTGAAATTTTTTATCTTTTCCAAATAAAAAAAATCAACTAGATTGACATGTTGCAAATATACCAGTTGGTACTATACTGAAATGCCCAGTTGGTGCTATACAAAGATGCCCTCTTCCTGGAGAGAAATTGCAGATCAACCTCTGCAAATGTATAGGAAAAACTAGCAAAAATATATTTGTATAGGACACATTTTCAAAAAAATAAAAATATATTTGTTTCTTGTCCACCACATATAACTTTATTTATCCTAACACATATAGAGAAGCCAGATGATCTGTTTAATAGAATGAAATGATCTCACGAAGTCACTTTCTCACTAATTACTTGTTAACCCCATATTAAAATGATATTATGATTAACTAATTTGGGAATTCAGGACTCCGGCTCCTCGGGGCTCCGGCCTTACTCCCGCAGTGACATTCTCTCCAAGTCATGTAGCAGCCTGGCGTCTTATAGCTGACGTGTCATTTTTCTGCATGGATACCACCTATACTTCATGTTGTTCGCCACGTGTCTGTTGCAGTTTTACTTTCCGTCTGTTGTTTCGGGCTTCTAATTCTCCCTTGGTCCTGCCATAGCAATGCATTTATTCCCATTCCAACCTAACATGAACTACACTGCCATACAACACTTGTTTATTTAGAAATTTGTTTTGAAATAACTTAAAATTTAGAATAATTTTTCCATCTAGTTTGGTTTGGTTCGGTTATGATTCTTTTAATTTAAAATAACCAAATTTAAAATTTAAAAAAACAAATCGTCATTGCAAATAGATTATAAGCATATATAATATCATTATAAGGACATTTTAAAAGGAAACGTGCATCCTCTTCAATTTCTAAATTACACTACTTACAAAATCATTGTTCCCAAATATTTTTTCCAATGTAGTATTGTTATTAATATATGCAAAAATATATATACTTAAAAGTAAGTATATATAAAATTTTAATGATTTAACAATATTGGAGTTTTATATATTTAAAATAATATGATTGTTATTTTAATGTTAATGTTTCAAGATTACTAGATTGAGAAATATTTTAATAAAATGTACGATAATGAATGATAATAGTATATTCTCAATTTTAATAAAGTGTATCATAATTATTAAATTGAGAAATATTTTAATAAAATGTATCATAATGAATGATAATTATTATATTTTTAATGTTAAAAAATTATTTTTATTAACATTATAATATATAATATTTTTTATTTTTAAATGAAAAAATATATTTTTATGATTTTAATATTATTAAATTAGTTATAAAAATAATAAAAAACATATATATAATATAATAATAATTTTATTTTATTTTGAGGTTACCATCAAGTTAGATATCAAATTGTTATGTGAGATTTCTTTATTTGTGGGACAAGAAATCTTCTTAGCACAATAATTTGACTACTAAAGTATACAGAATTATAAATATCATATTCCTATGAATTTGAATTTGTAACCTCTTATATATAAAAAGTAATAGAATATTATGATTTTTTTAATTTAAAATTTATTATAAAAAAAATAAAATTATTAAACAATAATTTGAAAAAAAAGACATTGAAATTTTATTTTTTAAATAATATGTTTATATTATATATGATCTAATTATTATTAAGAGAATTTATTAATTTTTATGATTTAATCATAAATCAAAGTTTTGATTAATAACTATATTTACAAAAATAAATACATAATAAATATAATAAAAATGAAAAACTAAAATAACATAAGAGGGATGCAAAATGCAATATGATTTAAACACAAAACCAGAAAAACAACACAAACTAAACTCACAAAATTGAACATAATTTAAATGCAAAGGAAATAGAGTTTGTAAAAAATGAAAAAAAAAAAAATCAGACATAGGGGTTTGCACAAGCAAGATGTTAAAAGTTTATCACATGTATCATACCATTTTCTCATTTGCATACACTAAAATGCAAAATAAAACACCATAATGTTGTATTGTAGTAGTGTTAAGACTATATGAAATCTTATAAGCTTTAGTAGAAATTCATTGACAATATGAGTTGTGTTTGATTCAATAGAGGATTCTTCACTCATATCAATGCAAAGTTTTAAGAATGTCTTTTATTTAAAAGTTTTCAATGGACATTCTTACATGTTTATTGAGTTTAGATGATGTAATGTTTCTTTTTAATTAATTATTTATTAGTTTATATGATTTTTATAGGTTATAGTCAATAAAGAAAAAGGGGAGTTAAAGTATCAAACCCTAAAGATATATTAAATAAAATAAATAATTATATTTTAATTAAGTGAAGGTTTGATTTGGTCAGGAAGGAAGATCTAAAAGAAATAGAGAAGAAGAATAAATAGAAGGGGAACCTACTTCTTTGGGAATTATGATTTGATATGTATTGAGTGTTCTTGTGGCCAACGTTTTCGTCGGGGTTTTGGGAAAAACCATTCCAGTGCAGGTTTAGTTTCGATGGTGCAATACCCACCCTAGCTAGACAAAGGAGAGTTCATTTGGAGTCTTTTTCTTGGGGTATTTTCTGAAGATCTTGAAGTATACTGGAGCAAAGGAGTGGGAGGCTTGGAGAGCCTCAGTTTCTATGTTGGCATCATACCAGGTTTCCTTGTGTGTTTTGTAGCAAATTGTGTAGCTTCCTAGCCGGAAACAGTTTATATTCCTAGTCTTTTTATGCAACTGTTTTTACAGCCACTAGAGATATTTGTATTGGTGTTCTCCTTCATAAAATATGTCATATTATTTTGTTATATTTATGTGTGTTTTCCATGTGTTTGATAATATTCCTTATTGAGCAAATTATTGTAAGGGTTTCATATCATTTTCACATAGGAATAATTATTAATTTGGGTCAAGGATATTACAGTGGTATCAGAGCTGGTGATCTTGCCAGCCTGTGATTGCATCAGAGCACTTTCCTTAGCCAAAAAAAAAACGCAGAATTTGTTTGGAAGAAAAAGGGGACGGTGAACTTCAGGATTGGATATGAAACTTTATAAGAAGAATTTGCCAAAAAAAAATTGGTTATTTTAATTCCTCTAGGAAAAATACCCAATTTAAAAAGAAAATCAGCCGAAATGGAGTCCCGGAAATAAAGTTATCATCATTTTAATTTCGGCAGTTTTTCAGGGTTTTTCCAGAAAAAGTCGTGTGATTTACAGTGAGGGGAAACAATGGGAAGGAAATCAGATTGTGTGCATACAGTGGTAATTATGTTAGTCTGTAATTCCAAGGAAGAAGGACAGTGGAGGACAACCCTCTAATAAATCACCAGAGACGAAGTCAGAAGAAATCCCATCAAAATCAGAACCAGAAGGAAGCATGGGAAACCAGGGTGAAGAGAAAGTCCAACAATTGTTGGAATCTATAGTTGTAGGACAACTATAGATGATTGCTAGCTGTTGGCATGTTTTACAGACAGTGTATGCTTGTCATTGATGGCAAGTACAGCAGCGATGATGGCTTGACAAGATGAGAGTATGTATCGATAGAAAAATAGGAACAAAGTAAGCTCAGGAGGAGTTAGCACAGAGTCAGACGCAGTATGAAGGTATGCTTGTTCATTTGATGGAAAACAAGCAGGCAAGGAAGACCAGCAGCGCAATGATGATTGAATAGAAAGATCGAAGTTTTGGTCAAACTTCATTTCGGAGTTTTCAACTATCGGGATTTTGGATACCGGGAGATGGAGAAGCCAGAGACTCTCAACATCAGGAGTCCCGAAATGCCGAAATGAGAAAACCCGAAAAGGTGCATCACTCGGAATGTTGAATATCGGGATTTTGGATACCGGGAGATAGAGATGTCACGGACTCTCATCATCAAGAGTCCCGAAAACACGAAATGCAAAATGGTGAAATGATCTAAGTCTTTGGATCAGGGTGTGATTTGGGTCGTCAGATCCAGGAGGTGAATGTGACAAACCACGTCAGCTAAGGACATGTGGCACAATCAGGCAATGACAAGTGTCAAGTTGATTCACCATTTCAGGCACATGTAATTCACGAATCAGAGTGCCACGTGGCAGCTATTCGACACGTGTCAATCCACGTGTGACGTCAACAGGTTTACATCACACCGGGATTTTGGTTATCGGGAGTTGGAGGAATCAAGAGTGAAGACTCTTCATCTCAGGAGTCCTGAAATCGCGAAACCCGAAGTCACGAAATGTCGATTCGCAGAAAAGAAAAACGTCGAAATCCCGTCAACCGTCCATCTCAGTGGGTTATGTGATCCGTCTGATCACCAAGGGTTGTGGACCATTGACTAGCATAAAGAAGGCCTGTGAAGTGTCGAAATCACGACAAGATCGGAACCGTTGGGTCCATAGGACACGTGGCGAAAGATCGTCATTTCGCTGACTGGAGAGTCAAAGGAACGGGGTTCCCTAACCTCTCGAATTCACGATATGCGAAATCGCGAAACATTCTCAGACGTCAATTCAAGGTTTGATCTAGACCGTTGATCCATTTTTTTTGGAGTATCGGATACCGGGAAATGGAGGGGTCAAGGCTCAAGACTTTTTTTTTTCATCATAAGAATGTTGAAATCGCGATATGCGAAATCATGAAGAGATCTGGACCGTCGAATTGTCAGGAGTGTGAACCACTGATCCGAATCCATTTTGAAGTTTCGGATACTGGAACTTGGAGGTGTCAAGAACACTTCACCACAGGGACGTCGAAGTCCCGAAATGCGAAATTGAGTTATGCAGTTTCGAACTAGCCGTTGGTCACCGCCCTTGGTCACATGGGGGAAGGAGCTAGTACAAACAAGCTCCTTTTCGGAGTTTTGGGGATCAGGACATGGAGTGTAACAAATCTATACCCCGGAGATCCCGAAATACCGAAATGTGAAATGCCGAAATGAACGCAAGATCACATGAAGTCAATCCAACGTTGTAGGGGATTTTGGGCACGATCGGAGAGCTAATGTTGCTCCTCGCAGTCTAACTGCTAGAAACCATTGATGGTCTCTGCCAGAGGATTCAAAGAGACCTTTGTGTGATCTCCAGAGGAGCTGAAGGGTCTCCAAGCTTCATCCAGTGAATGAAGATGATTCTTAGAGGGACTGACAAGTGGATGAGCGTTGAAGTTTGTAACTGAAGAAAAAAGTATAAGCTCGACTATGCCAAAGAAGACGAAGAGTCTCGACTGCCAGAAAGGCTGAGGAATCTCAGCATGACATCCAGTGATGTTGAACGCATGGGAAAACCACCAGAGAAGCTGAAGGGTTACTATGATGATTAGACAGATCACTCGAGATGTGGAAGAGATTAACGCAGTGTGAACAGGTAGAGGCATGGTGTACATTACATGCATAAGGTGCACTGAAGCTAGAAGTACACGGTATAGAGAAATGACGAGGTTGTTGTTGCTGAGGTGAAGTAATGCATGTGTGAAGAAGTAAAGGGG
>JASDQU010350757.1:0-12093 GCA_032191745.1 Picea mariana
AGTGATCTTGTTCTTATTATGCTCTTATCTTATGAAATGCAAAGAACTATAATATCAGCATAAAACATTAACATCTTTGACCACAATTAATATAAGTATATGGTTTTGTTCAATTTGTTGATGAATGGAATGTATTGAATGATAAAGTGTGTGTTGTATTTTGTTTTAAATCTTACTTTCATAGTTGTATGGATATCTACATATTGCACTAACCCATGCTCTAAGTAGGTTGAATCTAGGGAGGATTCCTCCTCCAACATGGAATGAGGAAAAAGGGGGACCGTGTCCCCTCATTCTCCGCCAAAGGTTACCAAGCCTTCAAGACACCACGTCTAGCCTAATCCACTCGATTGTTGACTCAAAGAAGGAAATATATCAAAGCATTTGATCTATAAAACTTAGGACTTTGATTATAGGGATCCTTGAGACACAAACCCTTCAATCAAGGAGTGATTGAAGGGATAACCAATGTAACCTCTTATTATAAATAGAATCTAGGGGCTAGCTCTATGGAGTTGGTCATTCTTGTTAAAAAATTGTTATTTTTGAAGAACTCGAGCTTCCTTGAGATGTATTTTTGTTTCTGAGATAGTATGCTATTGAGGAATTTGCATTTTCATAGTTGTTGTCATTGGTAGTTTTTAAGGTTCCATGTAGAAGCCTTGAGTAGGGCCCACTCAATGCTACACAAGGATTCTATGTACTTGTATTTCATTTCTTTTGCTTTCATCATTATCTAGTTCATTTTACTCATAGGGTATGTTGTGCATGATTTCTATATTACCTATAGTAGTAATTTATTTCCCATATCAGCATTGCATTTCTTGCATCAGAGTTTCCTTGGATCATTTCCTTTGGTTTGAATCTTGATTAGTTATTTTACTTCCATTATATGTTGAAAATGAAATTATATGTTTCTTGTAGCAGCACTATGTTTCCTATAGCATAATTTCCAGTGCATTATTGTAGGTAGTTTCATGATCTTTTGCCTTCATCAAAAGAGCTATGTTGGCCATAGATTGCTTCGACCTTATTTCAGAAGGGATAAGTTTGTTTTTCTAGGATTTATTTCAATCCTTACAATAGAATAGTGTATTGTAGGATTTGCTCTATTTTCATTGGAACAACTTAGGTAATTGCAAATTTGTTTTTCAACAAGTTATTTCTCTATTTTGGATCAATAACTTAAATCAACTCACCTGGATTTGTAGCTTTGCATTACACTTCTTGTAGTCTTGCACCTTAGCTTTCCTTTCTATCAGGATAAGCAAGGATTGTCATTGGGTTACATGATCCCATTAATTTTGTTTTGTAGCTTTCCTTTTAAGTATTTTGCATCTTTCTCTTCAATTGAATTTCAACTTTCCTTTATGTAGTCTTGGATTGATTATTAGTTCCTTTTTTTTCTCTTCTTAAGTAATGTTAAGCCCTAAATAGTGGCACATTACCCCTTAATTGGGGCATATTACATTAGTAATGTTATTTTATTTATGTCGATTTGGGTCCATTAGTTGCAATTTTACCTGCTAGTCTCCTATATATACCAAGGAAACTTTTTCATTTGGAATCATCTTGTATTTGGAAATTTATGTGGTGTATAAGAAGGTTTCCCCCTCGAAGAGGCTTATTATCTGAAATTCTCTCTTTTTCAAGGTGTTGAGTACTTATTCTGAGGTTTTTTTTTATGCTATTTTGATATTTGGTTCTTATCATTTGGTATCAGAACTCAAGGTCTTGGGGTTTCGCTGCTACATCTAAGACACGTTGGAATTTTCGCTATAATTTTTTTTCTACGACGTTTCAGAAGGAACCCCATGGAGAATATTTAGTAGATGGATCAAGGTACGTGGGGTTCAAATTTCATCTCCTGAAGCCTTATACTTTCAGAGATATAGTCTGTGTAAAATAGGGTTCTGGAATCATCCTGAATTTAGTCATTGCTGAATTTTCGCTATAAATTTTTTTTGTAATGTTTCAGACCCTGAAACCCGGAGGATATTCATAGAAATTATCAACGTAGTTGTGATAAAACTTTCAGCTTCTGGGTCATCCTACTTTTGTAGATACACCTGTGTGAGATAGGGTATCTAACTAGTCATATTAATTAATCTCAAACGGGTCTTCTGAGTAAAACAATGATATCTTCTTCAATGAGTATCCAAATTAAGTGAGACTAGTTGCAGTGGGCAGTGGACATTCTGTAGTATTTATGGTACAAGTTTCATAATCAAATATCAGATATTGTTCTCTTGGCATGCTTTACAAGTACGCTCTCCTAGACGAGATACTTGTAAATTGATTGATCTTATTAACATTTAAAATCTATTAACATTTACAAGTATCCAAAAAAAAATTGTACGCTTTACAAGTACGCTCTCCACAATCTATTAACATTGACATCAACAAGATCAACACCTCACGTAACATCAACATTGATAAATTGTGGCCAACAATAAAAACTATTAAAAAAATTGCCAAATGTATTAGAATTGAACTTGAAATAAATATGTAAACAGCCTGAGTGGGCCTAATGGTTAAGAACATGTGTTTCCTCCTAAGAGGTCACAAGTTCAAATCCAGAGGGGGGTAGGGTATGTATACCTCCGTAGACTTTACCAGTCAAATCGTTGGGTGAAGGGGGTCCCTTGTCCCACAAACAAGGGGGTCTCATACACCAATTTGGTGTTTGGCTGGGTCGTGACCTTAAAAACAGATTATTATTATATGGAGAGGCTTGTGAATAAGAGGCCATGAAAAAAAATATTATATGGAGGTGAAAATAAAAATTAAAAACAACTTATCGTAGCCAAGTTTTGACCATTTTGTAGACACGAAGAGCCTAACATAGCAAAATTGATCTACAAACGTCTAAGTAGATAGACAACAAAGGAATGCATCGAATCATCCTCAAAGCCACCGACACAAAGGCCTCTACATATTATGATTGAAGGCGCATAGCACTTTGGTACTAATGAATACAATTGTCACTTCTAGATTCGTTTAAAATATCTTTTAGCTACCTCACAAAGCTATATAAGAGTTCAGCTTTTATTGTAAAGAGTCAAAGAGTTTACTCACTTGTTCTCTTCAATGGTTATCAATGTGAGCAATGCATTTTGACTATCTGTTAACGTAAGGTTGTGGCTTAGATGTAACACATTATTTGCTAATACAGTGGAGTTAGATAGATGTTTCGCCTCATTCTTTGTAGTACTCTAGTATATGGATGATGTTTGCATTCTTGTATACCCCATGTATGAATTGTTCCATTTTATCTAAGTGAACAAGATTACTCGTTAAAGAACTAAATGTAACACATTATTTGCTAATAAAGTGGAGTTAGATGTTTCGCCTAATTCTTTGTAGTACTCTAGTATATAGATGAGGTTTGCATTTTGTATACCCCATGTATGAATTGTTCCCTTTTATCTATGTGAACAAGATTAATAGTTAAAGAACTAAAAATTTTGGAATTTGTGCATTTGTCATTTCCCACTACTTTACACAGTACTTAACGGCAGCAATCATACAAGTCTTGGGTAAGACCTCCTTCCTTTGGAAGATTGAATATACTGACCTTCTAGACTATACCGGACCTTTGGCGAAAAACCTCTACAAACTCGGACTCTGAGAAAGAGCCAACACCACTTATTAAAAAGAGATAAACATTGTCATATGTATTAAAATTGTGTTTGAAAGAAATATATTAGTTGAAACTAGTTTTATATGGAGAAAGGCCCGTGACCATGACAAAGAAGAGATTACATAAGGTGATAATGAAAAGAAGAAACCACTTTTGGCAAAGAAACCAATACCTAGATATAATCTATATCTTGAAGTTGCATTATTATTTGCTTGCAGCTAAATTCAATTTTTATTTGGATCATTATATGTGAAAGTAGATTGCTGGTATGTACACATTGTGGTCGGAACATTTGACAAATGAATTATGTTAAAAGGATAGTGTTATTAACGTTCACTAAAATCAATTTGGCTTATCAAACATATGCTAAATCCTTTTGATGATGAAACCAACTACAAAAGGTCAAACATCTTCCTTCATATACATGTACACACAAGAGACTCCACTTGAGATTTAAATATGAATTGTTTGCATAGTAACACCGCATCCCAACCACTAAGAACACAAAGTTACAAAAAAACTAATATATACATAAGATTCCATTCCAGGTGGTTAAGAATTCTATGTCATGCATTCAAACTAATTAGACCATATAATCTCTTTATAATTTCATAAAAAACATATATATATAAATGATGATATGAAGTTGAAAAGTGAAATTATACCTAAAGCACATGAATATAAAAAAGCTCATACTAGTACATAGAAATTAAAAAGAAATAAACAGATGAATAGTAAATACAATATATATATTATATGAAGGTTTGCAAGGTCAAAATATCTTGACAAGCTAGAAAATTATTGTGATTAACAAACCAAACTCGTCTTGGATTGGTATCTCTAATTGAAATTTTTACTTGATTTAAGTAATATATAATCTATTGTTTCTATTACCATTAATTACCATCCCATTATAGGTGGCGTAGTTTGAGCACCCCTAATGCAGATGTCATTTCCTTACAAAACATCAATACCTTGACTGTTTCCTTACAAAACATGAATACCTTGACTGAATGGAGGATGGACTCTAAAAGGCCTATTATGGAGGAGGCACCTTCGTGGTTAGAGATAGAAGAGGAGCAACCCGAGCATGTGCATGAGTCAGGGAGAGATATGATGACCTAACCCTGTTAGGGGGTAGGCATTGATCCAACAAGAGGGCATGGGACGAATGAAGCAATGACATCACCAGCCTATACACAAATCATACTCCAGCACATCACAATGAGGTTGCATGGCCTCAAGAGAGCCCTTACCTTTTCCTGTAAAAGGAGAAGTAGGAATTGACAACTACCTGCTAGATTGATCTTGTTGGTTATATATATATATATAGTATAGTATTGGTTATTCATTTTTGCATCCTTCACTAAACAACTATAAGACAAGAGTTGAGTTATGTTGATTTTGATGTATCATTTGACATCCTATATATCTTATATATCAATTTTTTCATATTTATGTGAAGATGTAATTATTTGATATTGTTAAATTATATTAAAAAAATTGTATTTTTTTTAACTTTACAACTTTTTTTTCTTGATTATTCCAGATTTAATCTTTCTGGAACCCTCACCAATTAATCTCCCATTACAATTATTGGAGTTTCTTACAATTAATCTCTTCCTAAAATAATCACTATGAGAGTTTCTATGTATATGGTCAACTTCCATTTGCAAGTCAATATATATGTGGTCAACAAAACCAGCAATCAGGAATGATTTCCCCTCCTAACTTCCATCTGCAAAACCTAGAATAGCTGTTTGAAATAAAAACATTTTAAAGTATAGCGAACATGCATGCTCCAAGCTCTGACAGTTACATCTGTAAGATAATAAAAAAATTATCAAGAGTTATTAGACCCGAGAAATGTATGGCCGCTAGACAACTGGGAAGGAATGAAACATGAAACATATTGAGCGAAATACATTATACAACTGCAAGCTAAAGCCCACACAATTTAAAAACACCCTGAAGTTGAGCGAAATACATTATACAACTGTAGGAAAGGATACCTTTCTTCCCATTCATATTACCATTCTCGCTCAATCCATCAGAGTTAATTCCTGGAAAAAATACATCTACATCTTAAAGATTCTAACTCAATTTGTTCATGTTCTGCTATCGATCCATGGACCGAAAAAGAGATCTGTCTTTTGTACGCAGATGTGTATATAAACGGAACTAGGGTGGTTCCTGTATCAGTGTTTTCTGGGGAGGGGGATATCAGCGTAACCATTTGAAAGTGCACAAAAAATACAGTAATATAATAAATCAGAAAATAGAAGTGTACTTATTTAGAAGAGATAAGTTCCAGAATGATTGTAAAATATGCCGAGTCCATTTATGCAGAGTCATATCTTTCATCACTGCCTTCATTCTTTCCTGTTCCCTTTTTTTCCTTCCTTGTATTTTCAGTCCATGTAAGAGATAATGCCCAACAAAGATATCAGAGGGAGATAAAAGGATGCTCAAAGACTGCAGTGTGTGACACAGCCAAAAAGGTAAACATGAATATGAGGTAAGAAACTAAATAGTAAGCCTTCAACACTAATTTTTCTCAGTAACAAGTTCCCCAACCTGTCAACAAACATTGGCCAGAGGAATAAAATAAATACACTTCAATTGCACCAAAAATTCTAAACCCGTGTTTTGGGTAGAAAAAATACATATGATTGTGAATGTTTTCTGGTATAATGGCCCTCTGCTGATTCTCCTTTTATTATCTTCAGTTAAGAGAGTGTTATTTCCTAGCACCAGATGTGGATAACAAAGCTGCCACAGATAAACCAGTAACAGCAATTGTCACGTTAATTGTTGTCTTTTGCTTTTCTGAAGGGCTAGCCAAGTAAAGTGCACGTACAAAGGCTTTAGAGAATGTAAGCAAACTTCCATCTCATCAAAGTGACAAAATAAGTTCCTTGGATATTTCCAGTTATATTATTGACATAGCTCCAAACTAATTTCCTTCCCTAACTTCTGCAAACCTGTACACATAACTCAGATGTGGCAATCAAAAAACAAGCCGCAACCAATTTTATTTCCTGTATGCACAACAGAGAAAAATGCTTCTGGGCAACTCAATATCTGCATATAATATAAATTACAATGTGAGGACCCTTGAAACAAATATTATTGCAGAGTAGAATCTGTACATAGATAGGATCTCTCGAAGTGAAAATACTATCTACAGAAAGAGCACTCTTACTTTGGAGTGAACCTAAGATAGTTACTGTTTGTTACAAGGATTAAATCAAAATTGACTATCACCTATAGTGATCTAGAATGAAACATTGGCACCTAGAAAAAGGAAAGCCCTTATTTCTATGATGGATGGCTTCATATAATAAAAAGATTTAGCAACTACTTTAACATCTGACAGAAGAATGATCATTCAAAGACTTGGTCAGGTTATAGATATCCTCAAAGGAACGCACACAAACACTTGAAAAACTACTCATTGCTTGGAATAGACCTGGAAGGCCTGTTTGAATATTATTTAAAGTCATTGCTCTGGTACCTCTAGCAGATTTTGAATAGTTGGCCTTTTCATCTGCTAACCGCCTTTTATATCCCTCAATCTCTGTTCTTTTTTCTGCCAAAGGATCTGTGGGATCCCGTTCAACTTGAGACTCTGATAGAGAATCTGTCCTAGGAGGTAGTGAATACGAACTATAATACTTCTTTTCAATATTGCGCAAAGCAATCATTTTCTTTTGCAGCTCTCTAGAAAGGTTTTCTGCTTTCTTCTTGCACTTTTGTTCATCAGCTTGCTGCTTCACTATAGCATGAACAACAGAGATAAAGCTTTTGATGGACTCAGAAGCAACCTTGTCTGGCAGTCTTTCAAGTGCTTGTTGCCATTCCTCACAAAGAGTATAAATAGGTGGGCGGTTCCCTCGATCCCACTCTGCTTCATTCCCAAGCTGAAGAAGACTTAGACGTGCCCACCCACACAGAGCACGAATATAATCCCGTTGAAATTTTATCAAGCTACAGAAGCTGTCGTGCCATGCTGTAACTTCAGCTTCCAACTGAAGTGTTGCTTGCCTATGATTATCACTTGTAAATTCCCTGCTTGCCAGTGTCCCCAAATTCAAATTCTTTACCTGTTGCACAATACTGTTTTGGATCTGATGGCATTCATTCATGGACCTCCACATATGCATTAACCTGCACATAAAAGGTGTTGTGATAAAAAGCTTCTTACTTGCAATGAATGTTATGAGCAAATCCTGCCTCACTAGACAGTTGATATCACTGATACAGTGGTCAAATAGATCGAAATATGCATTAGTTTGGTGTTTCTTCTAACTGCTTTCTCAAATTTGATACGATTAAAATATCTCGAGCAATTGAGCAAATATTTGTCCTGCAACTGAGATATTTTATGGAAAGAGAATCTACTTATTCTACACTTTCTCTAAAGCTCCCTGTGCAGTTCACTTATATACCCAACATTTTTCTTGTCAAGGGCATCAAGAAACTGATGCCATACCAAAATGAAAATTTTGGGTCTATAAGTAAATGATTTATTTCCAATTTCATCAGATATTCCATGAAGTACAGCCACCGGGGAAAATTAATGCAAAACAATCACAAAGTCCCAGATATTGAAGGAAAAATAAATGCAAGCAAGTGGTTCAGAAATTATCAAACAGAAAGAAGACCAAACATGTCGAAAGGTACAAAGGATCTTCTCAAGAAGAGATTGCTAGAGAAGTCCACTGATATATTGAGAGTCCAGACAACATTAATGGAGAGCCTAAGAAGGAACCTAACATCACAAAATATGATGTCATCTTCATAAAGGATGAAAAGAAATGATTACGCTCAACTTTCCTTCAGCACCAGCAGAATGTAGGAATGACATTTGACCAAGTTGAAGTTCTAGTGATGAAGTTCATGTATACCAACTCAAATACTTCAAAGAAAAGACAATTAATTGTCGATTAAGATTGGAAATTCAAAATTTAGATGTGGAAACCCGATACAGTTAGATTACATTTAGCAATTTTGATTGCTCGTGGTATGTCACTTCCATCATTTTATTTTTGAAAGAAGCATTCTACAGATATACACCATTCCCAAAGTTACTAGCATGCACTCTATGGAGGCACACTTTTTGCAACAGAGTATCAAAAGATCAGCTAAAGCTAAACTGCAGAAAGGAAGATGTGAATAACAAGTCTCAAGTTTATAACATACATTTTTGCATCACAAATTTTGGGCCGCATGTTGAGAATCCTAGCACCTCCCTTGCCTTGTAAACTACGTCCTATTGGAGCAAAGTGGTGTCAAATTACCAAGTTCCGGTGATAAAGTGTCAGGAATTTGGTCAGAGTCAAGGTTGACATCGACAGAGTTGGCAGACAGCAGGAACTGAAATCAATGTGAACAGATGGGCTGACAGAAAGGCAAGGGTTGACGCACAGGCAGTGATCAGATATTGAAATATAACTGTATCTCTGCCTATATAGTATAAATACTAAATAGATGATTATAGATTGCATTTAAGGTATGGCTGCACTGTATTGTACTGTGCAAGTTAAGGTGCAGGTTGTGCTTACTCTTACATTGATACTATGGGTGGGCATTGCTGTATAGAACAATGTTATCGGAACCAGACCAGAACCAGTAAAACTGGCCAGTGAGATCGGTTTTGGGAGTTTTCTGTCGGAACCGGCCTCCCAAGCCAGAATGGCCTGTTTTGGTTCTGAACCGATCAAAACCAGCTGGTTCAAGACAACGAGTCAGAACTGACCAATTTGAACGGTTTTGTACCAGTGCGCCTCCTACCAAAAAAAACAAAAGAAAAATTAAAAACATAAAAAACTAAAACCCTAATTCTGATCTTTTTAATGATGCCCCCCTTCTATTGTGAATGGACTTCTCTTGGATGACTTGCAGCAGCTTCCACCACCACACAATATGAACGATGGTGTTGGACCTCAAAGGACATTGAGTCAAGATACAGAGCATACCCATGCAGAAAAAGTAGAAGATCTAGATTCAGATGACTATGTAATTTGATTTGATTGCAGGCTATAGTATGATTACTTTTGGACTCTGTAGGCCATTTAGAGCCTCAATGTTCATGTGTTTGGTTCAGATATGCATTGCACATGGTGCCATTTTGCTATATTCATCCTTACAGTGCTATAGTATGATTATTTTTGGACTCTGCAGGCCATTTAGCGCCTCAATGTTAATGTGTTTTGGTTCAGATATGCTTTGCACTCGGTGCCATTTTGCTATATTCATCCTTACAGTGCTATATACATGAGAAAACTTTGCATATTTGGTGTCTAAGGGTCATGGATGTACATGAAGAGATATTTTTTATCAAAATTTGAATATTTTATGTATTATTTGGTCGACCAGTTTTGTGTCTAGTTTTTGTACCGGTTCCAGTTTTTGGGGTTGCCCAGTTCAGGCTTGATAAGGTTGGTATGGAATGCCTTGTTCTAGGATTGTTATTAACTCCATTGTAATGAGCATAAAATTATAATTTAAAGGGTATACTCTTTCTTTTCTAAAAAGAAAATTTGGGCTTTGACCCTGGGTCATCTTCACAACAAGTGCTCAACTTACCACTAGACCACAGCCCAACGGACTCTTTAAACGGAAAACTGAGTACTCTTATACTAAGAATATGTGTGTTTATGTCAATTACTGTCTACCTTGCTGATCTGTGGACTCTCTTTTATGCCAAGACGCATGCAGTGCAATATCCTAGTTCACTGGGAATTGTATGGGTTTAATTTCTGCTGTTGTAGTTTAGCATTCTTCTCCATCTGTTGGGTAAGTCCCGGGGTACAGAATGCTACACTTAATGACCACCAAGAACCTTGCCAATGCATCAAACTGAGAACGTACACTTCTGACGCGGAATTCAACACCTAACTTTCTGGAAGAATAGTCAATATTATGTTTTTGGTAATTCTCTGTTATGTCAATGTAAATAAAGGAAGGTTGCTTATTTACTTTGAAAGAAACTTACTGCTATTGTTTTGCAGCATGTTATTTTTCCACACACATCATCTAACATCTAGCTGCCATAATAAAGAAACCAGACCTGATAACTGCTGAAATCACTGAGGAAAATGTTGAAACAAAAGAAAAACAAACCAAAACAACACATTGAGAGATTGGGGGGGCATCCAATTGAAAATCCAAACAAATGCACTCAAATGTCAAGACAATCCCTTCCAAATCAGCTTATAAGGTCTTGGAATGTGTGCTCCTTTGCTTTCTCTAGGGCAAGCAGGGAGGGGCAACGGCGCTCCCTTTGGTGGCTTGGGATATCTGTACCTTACCCCATGCTCAAGGGGATTTGGGCCTCCCTGATGTAAAATCCCACGGGCTGGCCCTTGCAGGAAAATGGGCAATATGAGCAATGGAAGGGGATGCACCTTTGCAGGTCTCAGTGCGTCACCAAATTCAGCAGGCTCAGTATACTTGAGGGATTAAAAGCCTTTTTCAGCTCTGTCACATTATTGGTAATGCAAAGGCCTTTGTGATCCTGGGTTCAGTTCCGCTTAAGAGGGTGTGGGCAGCTAAGCAAACAGCCTCTGGGTTTCTCCATTGGTAGGGTCCCCAGGATGCTCGAGATCTAGCTTCCCAGCCAATCTGGATGTTCCGGTTGTCAGGGGGTCAACTTGGGCTCTCTCCAAGTTATGCAAGTAAACAATTGACTTGAAAAGGCTTGTTCTTTTGGGAAAGACTTATGGAATCAAAATATTCAGCAGCAGCACACGTGGAAGACTCTTAACCATGATCAAAAGCTTTCTAGTGTGCACAAGGTTGTTCTATAAGGTCTTTGCCATACAATTCCAGAGAGTTGTTTATATAAAATGCAGATGCATCGGAAAGGTCCTGTTTGGAGGGATTGGAGACCGTGAAGTGGAAAGCCTATTTATATCTATGAGACAGGATCTTTATGAGTTGGTCAGGCACTCCTCTAATATATGGCTTCACTTAAATAAAAGGTGGGGACTTGGAGATCCAGTGGAGTGATGGGTGAGGAGGTGTCAATCCATTTGGAAAGCTCATGCTCCCGTTAAACATAAAGATTGGGGATGGTTATTGCTTCATCATGAATTCGTTATCAAGAGTAGGTTGCACAAAGTTGGCATTATTAATGCAGCCTGTATAGTGTGCAGTGAAGGAGACAGTTCAACATGTTTTTAGGAAATGCCATTCCGCCCAAGTTTTTTGGGCATGGTTTTAAGTTGAATTTTTTTTATTTTGTAGCTCCACTCTCCTAAAAGGGGGCCCCTCCTGGGGTACACTTGGACAGTCAGAGACAGCTGCAAATTACTTTGGTTTTCAGTTCGTTTGGTTGCAAATGGTTTCTTTTGTGGAAACATCATTGTAAAGTTACATTCAGTGAGGTTCCTCATTCCCTTTCTCTTGGGAATTCATGGAGCTTTAAGCAAGGGTTGGCTCCA
>JASDQU010350759.1:0-12193 GCA_032191745.1 Picea mariana
TTGCCTTTGGGCTGACTTCTACCTCGGCCTCTTTGACCCTACTTTCGGCTCAGCTTCTCTTCCACCTTTAGAGCCATATGATAAGAATCTTCCACTATTCAGATGGTTATCATGCTCATCTCATCCTGAATGTCGTATCTCAAACCATTCATGTATCTGGCAACCTTTTCATCATCGCTTTCCTGATGACCTACCCTGATGTTCAGTCTATAGAATTCTTCAGTATATTCCTTCACTGTCATCAACTTCTGTCTCAAGTTTTTCATTCTTTGAAACAGAGTAATCTAATAATCCCTGGGGATGAGTTTTTCCTTCATCTTCACGATCATTCTATCCCAACTCTTGATCTTTTTCTTTCCTTTGTAGCATCTGTCACATTGTAGTTCACCCCACCACAATGTTGCATGTCCTTTCAATCTTGTGACAGCATGTTTGACCTTCTTGTCCTCTTCAACATCTTCATAGTCAAAATATGTGTCCAGATCTCTAATCCAGTCTAGAATCTCCTCTGCATCCAATTTTCCCTCATAAACTGGAATGTGCATTTTAGCTCTGGCACCCATTCTTGCAATAGCCCTAATCAGGTGTTCGTTTGCTGCATCTTTGGCTACAACTTCTTCCCCTTCATGTTCAGCCTCAATTTCACTTTCAGAATCACTAAGATCCCCAGCATCAACAATGTGCCTCTGTGTTGTCTCCATGTCTTCAAGTCTGGCACGTAAGTCACGCATCTCTCTCTCCATGGCTAGATCAGGCATCTACCTACCCCTTCTCCTTGGCATTTCCCTATCCTCTGGTGGATCGGGCATTTTACTGTCCCTTCTTCTTGCTGGCATGGTGAATTCTCTTTTTCCCTGCTACAGAAAGCAAAGAATCATTTCTGTGCTCTGATACCAAACATGACGCAACCCTCCTCAACCCGTAGTTCAGAAGGTCCACGTACACATGATCTTTCCTCTTCCACAAGCCCGAATAGCTCCCAATAATGTCTCTCCTATTTCCCTTTCGAAAAATCTGCACCCACAAATAACTTCAAGAAATTCCCCCCCTTATACTTCGAGAGATCAGACTTCACACTTTTGCGAATATGGTGGTCAAGCACCTTGTCTCTCAATCTTTGAAACCTGGAAAAAGTCAACACTTGACCTTTTCTCTCCTATTTTTCCTTTCTCCCTATCGCGATTTCGGGGGTTGCAATGTCAAGCAACTCGTCCCTTTGACTCTTGAAACCCGATTTACTGAAACTCCGATGCGCTCTTAAGGTTGACCTTTCAACAACCCTTCATTCCATCAGGATTTCGGACTTCGCAATTTCGCAAATCCTGATGCAAAGATTTTGGGTCTTCACCCCACGAAACCCTGAAATGGTCAATGGAATTTGATTTCCATGTCGATAGTGTACCATCTGTCCACCCTACTAATTTTGTGGCCCACACAATCCTTTTGCCCTCGAGATTCCGCGCTTCGTGATTTCGCGAATTCTGATGCAAAGATTTTGGGACTTCAACTCACAAAACTCTGAAGTAGAAATCCACGGGTAAATCCAACGGACCTGGTTGGCTTGAATCTATAGTTCTATCTCTCCTGAGCATGAACCCCTCAAAAAGCAGTCGCCATAACTCCCTTGCTCCTCCGTGAGATCTGACGTCTCACGGGACTTCACGAATTCTCCACAGAGAATTCCGACCGTCCATCTCTTTCCTTCACAAGGATTTCTGCAACTTTTTACCAAGTGGTTTTCCCACGGTACTCAACTGCCTGCGACACAAACTTTCAATGCCTTCTCACTGTTCCAATGCACAAACTTCCTGTGCTTCCTTCGATGGCTGTGGAGACTCTATCCCTTCTAGGCTTTCTCCAACTCTGAGTCTTGAAGAAGACTCCTGCATGCACTCCTTGAGGAAAATTTATTAATTACTTCAAGGAATTGAAATCCTTCGACTCTGCGCACTCCCTGCAACAACAATCTCTCAATACTTCATTCAGGTTACCAAACCTGAAACTCTACTCGGCCTACGCACACCTTGCATAGCTCCTGTGCTTAGTTGCACTTCTGTGAAAATGAGAACAATTTTTATCTCTCCTGATCTTTCAGAGACGAACTCTGACTTTTGTCGACGCCCTCCTTGCGGACAAACTCCACTGCACTCCTTGCAGGAATTTTACTCACTCAGATAGAAAAACAATTGAAACTCATTCCTTACTCTTCCTCTCGGATTTCAAACATTCAACAAGAAATCATTCATACATAGCATAAAAGAAATTGCATGACAGAAAGAGTAAAGTATTCATGAGCATAACATTCAAAAATGCATACACAGAGAATATTTGAACACCATGGGTCTGAATCAAAGCCTTCTTGTATTAATCCAGAACTTCTATATATGGAATTCTTCTACACATCTCTATGTTTCTTCTCTTCTATGATCTATGCTCTCAATTGGCATAATCTCATTATTCTTCCCCTCTGTTACAATACACAATGAGGGTGTCTATATCCCGTTTGCCTCTTTCATTCTAAACTGTCTATTCTACGCACTAAATTCTATCTACTTGCATTAACTATCATAAATGCCTTCTACCTACTAAGGAAAAGAGCGGATCACTCAAGGTCCATTTACATTTTACAAGTGTGCCTCCACTTGATGACTTCATTAATGTTTCAAGACATTTTCAAATTTGTGTTGGGTGCTTTCCCAGCTGTCTTTTGTCTCCGCGCTGGCTCACTTGAGATGCTCCTGCATCAAACATCCATGTTAAACCAGAAATAATTAGGTGAGATTAATCATTACAATTGTTGCTCTAAATTTTTGAAAACTCATATATCATATTAGGTATTCATATGCTCTAGACATATGTTAATGTCAAATCGAAGAAAGCTAAGTTACATTCTCTTCAATATTAGGTTGTAACATATACTTGGTTTTTCTAAGTACAATGAGTCAATATAATATTTTATTTTATAATTTTTATAATTTATTTCATGTTATTAATATTTTTGGTTATAAAATAACAAATAATATATATATATATATATTAAATATAAAAATAATAATTTAAACTAGTAATTTATAATATAAATTTTCAAATGAACAATTTCTAAATTTCAATACCATTCCATAATATAATATATTTTAATGGTATAATTTAAAAGTTCTCATTTTAGTAACATATTGTATAGAACTAATATAAATTGTGATTATATATTATATAGAATTAGCTTCTTACAACATTATAGTAACATATCTTATAGAATTAATATATTATTTAATTTGTGATTATAAATATACATCTTGAGTGGGCCTAATGCTTAAGAACGTGTATTTCCTCCTAAGAGGTCACAAGTTCAAATCCAAATGGTGTAGGGTATGTATACCTTTGTAGAATTTACCAGGAATTTACCGAGAATGAAATAAGGAACTTGAAGAGATATGCCCAAGATAAACTACTTTGGAAATAGAGCCAGGCTATGGAACACGAATTTACCTCAACAATGAACCATATCTTCCTCTAAGAAGTCAAAAGACCTAGGCCATGGTATATGTTTTCTATATTATTCTCCTTAAAGTATTCTTCAAGGAATGCACACAAGGAAACCATACATTCCAACAAGCTTCATTATCCCACCTTCGCCCACGGTTGAATTAAAGACAAATTGAAAGAGTTGATCCCTCATTACACTTGAAATGTATGATGATACATAGTATTATTGTGAACCTCGACTTATATCCTCCCTCATTGAATTTGAATTTCCACTTGTGTGGCATGCAAACATTTGGATAATTAAATAATTTTTGATGGATTAGGGAGATGGAAACCCCTCTTTTTGTCCTCAATGTTTCATGTTCCAAGAGGAAATCTTTGTTGGTGAAGTGATAATCTTCTTGATCTCTTTCTCTTGGTACGTGGAAAAACTCTAATGAAAAGATATTGAACTTTTGTTGTACTCACCAAATGAGTCTTTATAAATATTCATAAGTAAAGTGGGGCAATGTATGAATCTGATAATTGCTACTAAATCCTTGATTACAATTAGTTCACTAATTCACCTTGGGTAAAAAAGTTTCAACCCTTGGTATAATGCAAGTGTCTTGACCTAATTGTTAGTAGCTGTTTGCACCCAATTCGTCACTAGGTGAGCAAATTAAGAGTGCTTACATGCCCAGTTGGGCTCTCCTAGGCATGATAGTTGTAAAGTAAAAGGTTAGAAAGAGAAACAACAAGATTATAAACAAAAACAGACTAAAACAAACTAAAACTATGAGCATATGGAAAAATGAAAAATAAATATAAATGGACCAATATCACCAATGTATAAGCTGATCCTATAGATGAAATCCAAAGACACAAAGAAGAAAGGGAACTTGGGTCCCTTCTCTCTCCAATGGAAGGCTCTTGAGGCCCTCACTACTTGCTCTCCTTACAATGAAAAGATGAAGATGTGGGTGAAATAACTCCAAGCTTATCCACTCGAGTGAGAGGTGGAAAGCCCTATGAAATGGTGCTGATTATGTTTATTGCCAAAGAATGAGTCCTTAGCAATCTTAGCAGCATAACAATACATAGAATTCCTTGAGAAAGTGATGCTTATTCATGGTTTTTTATAGCCTAGCATTGGGTTATTATGTGACCTCTTTTGAATGTGAAAAGGGACTCTTTAGGGCACAATTAGGTCTTTGACCAGCCCACCATGCAGATTGAGCTTGGATTTGGTGTCAAATCGACTTGGGAGATGATCCATTAGTGGTTGGGAGGCCGACCAATTTCAATAAATGCGTTGTTTAGCAGGTGCGAGGGTTTTTCTCCCAACAGCTGCACATTGTGCGTGCATGCGCGCATTGTACGTTGTTGTTACGCACATATGCGCATGCACCCCGGTTCTATAAAGCGCCCTTCAATTTTTTGGTCATTTTATATAGTTTTAGACTCTTTTTCCATGCTGTGGAATTAATCCTGTGCCATGAATGACTTCAGTCCTGTTTTGACGATGCGGAGTTCTTGTCGCCATGTGCGGATGAAATTTCAGTGATAACAGATGCCCCCTGATGGATGAGGTTAGGAGCATACATATAGCCGAAATCCATCAATGTTTCTTTTACTGAGAATGGTGTTGTAAGGAAGAGCAATAGGGGGACCGTGTAGAGCAATCCTTTGGAGAAGAAAGGAATCGGTAGAACCCGACCTTCCAGAAGGTGTGTAACAATATACAACTATGTACAAACGAGGCGGGAATGCCCCATGCTCGTTTTATGTAACTCTGAAAAAAGATGATGGAAATGTTGGTGTAGATAACTGCAGCGCCCTCAGGGGTGGTAATGATAAAGGCAGAAGACAATTCTGCAAAGGAACATACTCTGAACAAGAGGCAATGATCGAAGTAGTAAGCAGCGACGATGGTGCGGGCAGGGATGGCCCTGCCAAGTTCAGAGGTCTTCGGCAACTGATAATAATACTAACTGCAATAGTTGCAAAGTAAGACCCACCGTAACATGAGGAAGTGTTGGCGTCGAATTTTATGGGGGTCAATGACATCAGGGAGAAATGGTGGTTCCCCCTGTGCCGTCCGAGATCTCTCATTGAATGGAAAATGAGAATCAAGATACTGTCGCCCTTCTGGAAAATTATGCTGATGTCGACAAAAGGGGGACGGGACTCCCAGAAGAAAAGGGCTTGACGGAATCTACTGTGGTGAGGAAGTGGCAGAGGTACATGGACAATGTCAAGAAGTGGGAAGACTCAAGACTGCCCTTGGCTGGAGGATGTATGGGGTAAACAATGGCCACAACCATGTGACAAGGTCGAGGGTCAGGGGGACACCAAGACCGAGGATAAGTTGTGCCAGAGGCGGGACAAGGTGAACAAATTCAAAGGGTAGAGGTAAGTGGCCTGTGGAGTACTCTGAAGATATGGATGATGCCGGTCAGGGTAGATGATAAGTAATGCTCCAACCAAGGGTGACATGGGTTGCATGTGGCCAAAAGCAAGTCGTCAACGGTGACGACAAAAGAAAATGTAATGGTTGGAAATAAAGGCATTTGTACAATAAATAATGAATAATTTGGGAAAAATGTACAAATACAAAAACGGTTGCCCCGGTGTGGAATGAGTGCCCCAGGGAGGGCATAAATTTCTTGGAAAATTGATGAAGGGTGGGGGCCCCATTGGCGAGTTTCTGTATGAGGTAGGTGAAATGAGGATAGGTTCGCAGATGGGCAAACTGATGTGGATGAAATGGTAGGTTCATGATCCTGTGGAGGTGCAGGTAAAAAAGAACATAACCATCAAGCGATGATCTGGGAGTCCATATGGGAAGCTAGCAAAATGAGGAGAAGAATTATGTGGTTGATCTGCAACATGATGAAAGACTACCGGGACTCCCATCCCTAAAGGGTAATGAAGAATAGCATGAGTGTCAAAAGTGCCAAAAGGTGCTATGAATGGGACAACTCATGTGGGGGAGAATGCTACCGGGTAACAGTACTGAAGATGAAACTGGAGGTGTGAGTACTGCAGAGCCGGGAATGGGTATCCTAAAGGTAAATTATTAGAGGGTGTGACTGGAAATGTAAATGAAATACAGTGGGAGAGACTACATGCCAGTGCTGAGTATATACCTAAAGGAATGATGTGAAGAGGTGATGATCAAGTACCTGCACAGAGAACAACCAAATACCCAAAGTGAACAATATCTGAAAAGAATCAAAAGCATGAACATGTATTGGATAAATGTGACCATGTGCATGCGTACCTGGCCATAAGATGGAAAAAAGGCGCCGCGGGGGCCCAGGATGGAAAGTGACCCAAGGACAGCCATGACATAGGTAGCGGGATGCTGAGCCTGTGGCTGAAGACGGTTTGTCAAATGGACACCGTGGGCTCCCAGAATGTTGAGTGGAAGTTTGGAAAAAGGCCTATATATAGATGTAGGGCCCACATTGCCACCTCATTTGTACCTGCTGCTACAGTGAGTTTTTGAGCCATTTCAGAGGAGATTGAGTGATTCAAGGAGCACGAGGGACCTGATCGACGGTGTGCGAGTTTCAGGTTAGTGGTCTGATCGTCCTGCATAGAAATAGGTTTCTAATTTTTGGGCACGGTAGGTACGGGGGGTCGTACAAGAGGTTAAAGGGGAATTTTCCTAGAGAGTGGGCCTGTGCGCGCAGGCGATTCAGTGGAAGGCGTGGATATATGCACACCTGTCCACTGAATAAGCATGCAATGGTGCGCGTGAGGTGGAAATTAAGGCACGCCATAGGGGCGTGCCTGTGAGGTGGACAGGCGCGCACTAATGCGCGCCTGTGGGGTGAAGGACATGGAAAGTTGCGCCAGCGTTTTTGAGGCCGAAGGGCATGACACGATATTCAAACGTACCCCACGGGGTAATGAATGTGGTTTTATATTGATCGGCTGGGTGAATTTGAATTTGGTTATAGCCAGAGAATCCGTCCATAAAGGAAAGAGCTTCGTGGTCGGTGCAGTCGTCGATAATCTGATCGATAAAAGGCGTTGGGAAGTTGTCCTTGGGACATGTGTTATTGAGATCGCGAAAGTCGGTGAAAACGCAAATGGTGCCTTGTTTTTTGTCGATGGGTACAGGGTTGGAAACCCATGAAGTGTAAGAGATGGGGTAAATAAACCCGATCGTACGTAATTTATCAATTTCGGCTTTGATAGTCGTGGCCTTAGATGGGTGTAGCAGTCGTTGTTTCTGGCGAACAGGTGTGATGTCGGGACAGGTGTCGATACGATTTTCGACAATAGATTGGTCGAGGCCAGGCATCTCTGTGTATGACCAGGTGAAGATATCCCTGTATTCTTGGAAGAGGGCTTTGTATGCGGTGATTTCCTGAGGAGTGCAAGCAGCTCGAATGATGATTTCTTCGACTATGCCTGGTTTAATGGAAATGTTGATTTTGATGGTGGGGGAAATGTTAGCTAGATTACCTTCTTCAAAAGCGTCGGGTGCAGGAATGAGATTGTTGAACCAATCGATAGGCCCGGGTGGGATAAAATCTTTGGTTTCAACCGCGTAAATGGGGTTTTGATTAGGAGGCATGAGCGCTGCCTACGGAAGGAAGATAGCACGATGATGTAGTGCATCCCAGGGAGAGTCTGGGCATTGTATCTCTTCCAGTATTTCTTCATCGCATTGAAAACGACGAGAGTATAATGGATCGTGAGGAGTGATCTCAGCTCTAGTGTGATTGCCCCCTGCTGGTGAAGCGAGGGGAGAGGTGCGAGCAGATGGTGAGGGTTCACTCGTCATGAACCATATGATGAAGTACTGAGGGGTACTCGTGGTGGTGGGATGGGTAATCTCTGCAGGGGAATGTGTAGGAGAGTTTGGAGGGTTACGGGGTAAATCCTCAGATGTGCCATCTAAGAACCAAGGAGGTATTGGGAGTGCCTCGGGTTCTGGAGAAATGACATGAAGAGCCTCGAGTGATGAAGTAAGGTCGATTACTACCGCTGCAGGTTGGTGATGCAGGTTCAATCGATGTTGCCTATATGCGAGGATTATAGGACACTGGAATGTAAAATGTGCTAATGAATCACAAAGAGAGCAGGGGAACCTCATGCGTTCATTGACTGAAGTGGTGACATAGCGAATGTCGGTGATATTAGTTGTAGAGGACGTGGGAGGGCGTGGGTTGTTCTAAAAATCCTGGCATATGATAGCTAATGTCTATCGAAAACGTGGCAGTGCCAGACAATGATAGGTGTAGTGGCCATACTCAGAAAAGATGGCACACGCGAATTTGGTCCCCAACCCTTTACTACTGGACGGTTGTGTGGTAGCAATAGAAATGGGTGGTGTGGGGGTTGGATTGGGGGGAATCAAATTCCGTAATTTCGATAGTGATGGGCAGTTGTTGGTTTGGTGACCCTCTTTGTCACACAAGGCGCAGGGTGGTGGGATACGCGGAGGAAGTGGAGCTGTGGGCTCCTTCTTCTGTCGCCTACCCCCGGCAGTAGCAGGGGGGGTAGGGAGTATGGGGGTAGTGGAGGTAGTGGGAGTGATGACAGGAATCATCATGGGGAGTCCTACCTATGGGCGAGGGACCATCTCAGGTGGGTGTAAGTACCACACTGGAATTGCTAACACCATATTGGGTAGTATGAGCGTTGTGGCTACCTGGAAAGCTTCTATACCTAGTGGAGGGTAAAAGAAGGGAATTTGAGTGAGGGGTCAGGGCACTGTCTCCCAGATGGGATTATGCCCCTGAGGGGGTGTTGATTCGTGGACTGTGGGGGTCGACGAGTTCGCAGGAGGATCCTGTGGGAGTGGTGTTGCGACTGTTGAGACGTCAGGAANGACCCATCTTGATGAGTGGATATACGTCTTTGTTAGTGTGAATGAGGGGAAGGATGTTATTGAGATTGGCAGATGGGTTAGGCTCGTAATGTGAGACTTGGTCAATGGTCACAATCTTTCCATTGTGGGGGAACATGATTGTCCGAAAGACGGAAGAGGCCACTACCTTCATAGCATACATGTAGTACGGCCAAACAAGATATTGTAATCAAGTTGAGCGTCGATAACTTCAATGTCAATGAGAATGATTTTTCCCCCGAGTTCTATGGGGACATTTTGGAAGAGCCCTTCGGGGGATGATGGTCTTCCGTCATAAGCTCGCAATGTGATGGCAGAGGGTAAGAGGTCCGGGGAACCAAGTTTCTGCCATACTATTTTGGACATGATGCAGGTAGATGCCCCTTCATCGATGATACACCGATGGACGGTGATGTTCCGTATTTTGACTGGTATTTGAATAGCAACTGCGGCAGGAAGACGAGGTTCACAGCTATCAAGGTCAAAAGTTATGAGTCAAGTATCTGCAGGGTCGACTACCCCTAATGCGGAAAGTAATGATTTCCGCTGCGTTGGACAAGTCTGGAGGAATTCCAGAACTGACATGGCAGCCGGGGATTGCGCTAAGTCATCTACCAAGATGTAGTTATGTGCTGCCCTAGCCTGTGGATTGTGAACATTCCTGCGCAAGGGGATGCGAGGGATGCATAACGGTGGTTCAGCCGAAGGGAGCGGGATCATCAACGGGGGTCCCGTCGGTGTAGGGTTTATCTCTGAAGAGATAGGAGTAGACTCAGCTATTGTAGGATACTGACGATTGCGTGTTTGCAGAAGGATTTCTTCCTCACTGGTGAGGAGAATTGTTCGTTCTACTGGATTGTTGGGATTATGGTATTGGCCCACCTGAGGTGGGGGATGCTGCATGTCCTACTGGGTGTTTATGACACCTTGATGTGGGATAGGATTTTGTAGTATGGCGGGGGGGGTTGTTGCGCATATTGTGGTTGTGCCTGCTATGGGGCAGGTTGCGCAGGAGAAGGGGGAAGGCTCCCAGAGTCCTTCAACCATTTGAAATCAGCGATCTATGGGCAATGGTGAGTGTAATGACCATATACGCCACAAAGAGAATAAGGGTGGGTAGTTTTAACAGTATTCTTCCCTTGGCGTTTGTTCCTATTGCCCCCTTGGGGGTCTTGGTTCCCTTGGTTTTGATTTCCCCCAGTGGGTTGATGCTGTGGGGGTTGATTCCTGCCTTGACTAGGATTGTTGTTATTCCTGTTCCGTCCTTTCTTCTTGGCATTGTTCGAAGGGTTGGTTGTGTTTAATTGTTCAAAATTTTGGTATTGTTGAGTAGCAGAGGGTTGAACAAAGTTTACCCCTGCATGAGGATGTGGGGGAGCTAAGGGTTGTGGAGGAACCGAAAAGGGAAAGTATGGATTTTGTGGTGGTACCGATCCATAGGGTACATAGGAAGGCATTGTGCTTTCACTAGTACTATAAGATAATGTTGAGGCGGTACCACTGGTTGTGGGAATAGGTGGATGTATGGGAGGTGCCAGTGGTGGTCCACTAATGGGTGGAGGTATAGCAACAGGATATGGCTGTTGATAAAGGGGCGAGGGAAAATAAGGAGTGCCCCCATATGTCGAAGGGTATTGAGGTGTTCCATACATCGGTGGTGGTTGGGGTTGTGGACCATGGTGTGTGGTGGCACCTATTAGTCCGTCTGCTGAGTGAGACATCCCAGGTTTGTCCTGGCCAAATGGCACAGGTTTTGGAAGATCAGGATGTACTGTGTACAAGTATCCCGACTGTGCGTAAATGAGGTCATATTGTTGAGCCTTGCTGATGACTTCCTCTTCTGATTGTGGGAAGGTAGAAGCTACATCTTTACCAAGGAGAGCGACAAGTGATCTAAGAAACCAGTCAAGACATTGTTGTTTGGTGGTTTCAGCTTTACACAAACTACGTCGCCTACGCCACTCATGAATGTCATCAGCGATGTGGGTGGCTGAGGTATGTTTGAAATTAGACAGTAGTTCTAGACCATTGTCATGGTGGATGGGCAATTGGAAGAAAGTTAAGAATGCTTTGGCCAAGGATTCAAAGGTCGTATGGGACCCTGATTTTTCTTCAACATACCATTTGGTTGATGGGCTAGTGAGTGTGCATTGAAAAAGACACAGTCTGATAGAGTCTTCCATGATGCTATTTGACGAACACCATAGATGAAAGGTCATGACATGATTGGCGGGGTCATCCCCTGCCTTCCCTTCAAACTTTGGTATGTTTGAAGGAAGTTTGGTTGACATTGCAGGCCATGTGGCATCATGCAATATAGGATCATTGGTAAGCTTGGTAAGATCCGGTATGTTGAGAGAGGCCAAGTATGGCATTTGTAGTGGGGTAGGAATGTTAGTTCCAGCCATGGTATGTTGTGAACCTGACCCTTGATGGGGGCTAGGTGGGTTGGTGCTCCCTCCTTGAGAGGAAGTGGGTCCCCCGCTTCTCTGTAAAGGAGAGTGAGTGACTGTGTGACCTTGGGAACTGGACCCAAGTAATGTAGAACCAAGCAAAGCTGATCCTAAGATAGTGTCACTCACAGGAGTGTGTGAAGGAGGTACTGATGAATAAGTACGACTAGATACTCCCCCTAAAATAGGAGGAAGTTTGAGCAAGCGTCGTGAACGATGGGGGTTCTGTGGTTCCCCTATGATGTCAGACTAATTGTGTGAGAATGTGTGCAACAAGTGGTGAGAAAAATATAGAACCAAGAGTCTTTGCTGAATGTCTACACAATATATATGTCAAAGTCAAATTGTAATTAGATGTGCATCATACATAACATGAGAAAGAAGCATATATATGGGTAAGAGGTTT
>JASDQU010350762.1:0-12202 GCA_032191745.1 Picea mariana
ACAACACTAAATGATTTTGGAATTGAGCATATACAGTGCGTGGCTATCTTTGAAACAAAAGACTTCCCTGGGTTGATAATTTATGTTTCACTTGGTTGTTTGAAATTAATTAAGCAATTATAGTGACCAACAATAAGAATAAGGAGTTCCATGTGTTGTTCCTGAGTCTGTACTTAAGGCTTGAAAGTACAGTGTCAAGGCATCCGAAAGTGGGTAATAGGTGTGGAAGAAGGAAGAGTAAACCTTCGGTAAGGGAAACTAGGGAAGATTTCTATGTTGGCGTTGTCTAGCTTCCAACTGTTCCTGGGTAGTTATGTCTTGTTCAATGGATATCCATGATCGTTCAAGTTCGGCCCGGTTAGTTGCCGTTTTAAGAATAGTGTCGAAGAGGTTTAAGGCAATGTGTGTTTGATTCAGTAGTCCGGGGTCAACGTTAGGTTGGGTTGGTACAGGAACTGTCATGGAGGAACAGGAATGGTAGAAAATACTTTAAAAGCGATTAAGTGCTGTCTCAGTTGGTCGTATAAAGAGAACTTACGATTGCAGAAATAGCAAGTGGATGCAAATATAAGGCTCATTCTCGTAACTGTATTATATTTTAATAAAAGGGGTGAAGTGAGAGAAAAACATTTAGCTGTATATTACGTAAGGCTCCTGTCAAAGAGATATCTCACATATAACATAAGAGGAAATTAGTAAGGAAATAACTGATGTAACAAAGAACACATGTAGAATTCCGAAAATGCAGATTGGTCTTACACCCGGTGATAGATGGTGCAGAGGAAAGACAATAAACAATTACAAAAAACCCAAATTCATTCGTTATAGTAGTGGTCGTACTAAAGTATAACGAAGCACATCAATTATGAATATGAATTGAAATGAAAAAATGAGATACAGAGAAGCAAACTTGTAATACATAAGTGACGGAATTGAGAATCTCCAGATCTGCTTGTATTAACTCACAATGTAAAAACTCTATTACAAACGACTCAAAAAGGTCCAGCTCTGTTTATTTGTTTCTGGGATATATTTATACAATTTTTACAAAACGGATAGAATCTCAACAGTCGCAAAATTTTGGTTATGTCCGAGAAGAGAGCAATCGCTCCATTTCGCCTACTCCGTCTTCACTTGGTGCCAGGTGTTTGCTGTCGCGTGGACTCGGTGTAGGTGATGCATCTTTCCACTAGCTGGGATATGAGTCATGATGGTTCTGCTTGACAGCTGACCTCGACAAAGTAACATTCTTGGGCTAATTGCTGCAACTTGTCTTCCATTTGTGTGTCAATGATGTCGAGGGCACTTAGTTGCGCACTGGGTTTGATGATGTACTTATCAACTTGGACTATGTCCACCATATTCATCTGAGAGATATCAGCCAAATCTCTTTCTTCCTTATCTTTCAGATCAAGTGAGATCTGTTCCACATTCATTTGCATCAATGCTTCGGCATTGCCTCCGCTGTCAATGCCCAGCAGCTCGCCGTCTATAGAATTAAAAGCTTCTTCGAGGGAGTTGGTTACCTTCTGGGTTTGTTCCTTTCCCAAGGTGATGTTGTGCTCCCAATCCTTCAACAGAATATTCCCCCGGGTTTGCTCCGAAATGGTGAACCTGGGAGTACCCGCTGAAACCCGGTTGTTCATGGCTATTAACGCCTCCTGGAAGGCGACCCGAGCCGCTCCTGCATCCCTTTCTCTGGCCAATAGGTTCTCGGAAACCTGATTTATCAACAGACAGTTTTCACGGATCGTTCCCACCTTGGCAAGCAAATTCTGTTGTGCCGAAAAGATTCTGCTCCGAATCTCGCTAGCTTGGGATTTAAATATCCCGATGTCTATCATTATGCTCTCGACGATCTCTACCCGAGCCTGTAGCTGTTCAATCAGACTCCTCATTTGGCTCGCCTGCGCTCGACCATCTCGGACCACCAACTGTGCTTGCTCAAGCTTAGCCTTGAGCACCTCTATTTCATTTTTGTCAGCCACTCTGGCCTGTTCTATTTCTACGCTTGCCTGACCTTTAGCATTCTTAGCGGTTGTGGCCAATCTGGCTTCAAGAGTCCTGATTAGTCGATTTTTTCTTTTGAGTTGGTTCTTCAAAATTCCGACCGAGAACTGATTTGCCAAGGCATACGCTCCTAGCATTCCTGCGATTTCAGTGGCGAATTGCTCGTTCTTTTTATCTTTTCCATTGGTCATGATTTTATACTTTTTCGCAGTAGACCCTCCTTCTTGATAGAACTCTCTTTTCACTATAGCCTTCCTCTTCTTATCAAAGAAAAACTCATTCGGAGGGAGTTCTTCTGCTCTTATGGGCCTTAGTTCTTCATTAAATATCCATCCCTCACTGACATTTCCCTGTGTCGACTGCAAGGGTGTGACCGAGGTGATGGGTTCTCCGATTTGTTTTGCCAATTTTCCTGGAGTATCGACAGGACTCTGCTTCTTTGGCGATCCTGGAGTCTTTATCTCAGTCTCCGGATTCTATTTCCTTGGCGGGTCTAGAGTCTTTACCTCTGCTTTGGGATTCCTCGTTTGTTCCTCCTCGTCCTGGTGTTTTCCAGGGTCAGGAGTCGCATCTTCAGAACCTTCAACATCCTTCTATTTCGTCTCAGAAACACCCGGACCCCCACCTCGCAACATAGCAGGGAGACAACTTCGTCTATGTTCCTGGAATCTCAATACAACGACTGTGTCTTCAGGTGCTAAAGATTGGATCCGGGCTAGAACTTCTTCATAAGACCTCGCCCCTTGGAAAACGTCGTCCGGGGGTGAATTCTCATGCTCAAATCTCTTGAGCCCACAATTAGCTAAATGGTTGCTCACAACCCTCTATGGATCATGTTTCTTATATTCGATGGAGACCAAATTTAGGTCTTCTAGGGCTGCAGCCTTGGCTTTGGCATGCCCGAAATCTAATAAAGAATAAGAATTCAACCGAATGGGAAAAGACGACCATACCTTCTTTGAGTACCCTTTGAGTTCTTTACTCACCCCACCAATTACCATCTGCCGGGCGACCTCGCAACAAGCCAGCTTGTTAGGAATGAACAATGGCAGCGCATGAGGGGGAAAAAAAGCCCCAAAAACTCAGAAGTACAAAAACTCTGCCTCCACGTACCAGTCCACTATGCTACTCAGATTTGTTGCAATGCTGTCCGAGATACGAGGTGGTGGGTGACCAAAAATGGTGAAATGCAGGGGCACCATCACCCAGTTAAAAATTTCATATGTGAACTTTTCTTCTTTGTTTTCCCATAGATTTTCATGGTATACATGTATGGGTTTGTCTTAGACCGGAGTCCAGCCCAGCTCATTAATGGAAATGGTGTCATAGAACAGATTGCGTCCATGATGTATGCGGACATGAAGAATGATAACGCCTTCCCACTCTCCTTCTGCTCCGGATACTCTGTGACCCAATTGGCCAAGCTATCCGAAAGCATCCTTGCCCAGTTAAAAGAGCAACCTTCTGTGACTCGAAACATAAGAGGCACCCACGCTAGGTAAAAATGCGATGTGTCCTCTCTCCCGTATAGATGACATTTCATCATGGCCACATATTTATAATGCGGTTCCAACGAAGCGATTGAATAAACACCTTGGTCATTAGCTCTGAACTTCGCGGTGCGCGAAACCCAATCCTTTATCAAACTGGACATGGTTTTATCATACTGAGTGCACTCCTTCTCCTTGAATTCCTCCAAGAACTCAGTGCCATATGTGTACTCAGAAGTTGCAGGTAGCTTGTACATGGTTTGCAGATGCTCAAGTCTAAAAGTCCCTATAGTGACTCTCTGCTCATTCATGATAGTCCTGGTCGGCACGTCTACATGATCCAACACCCACCGGACCATGTCATAATAAGGAAGCAACCGTGGCCGGGCTGATACTCTGTGCATTTCGGATTGGACGACTATTTTGTACTTGGTGTTGAGATCATCTTTTTCATTGTTGTCGGAGTCGTCTGAATAATCCACCAATTCTGACTGCAGAATGTCTGAAACAAATGACCAGTTTGGGACCGAGTCGACACTTCAGGGCGAAGTATCAGAGACATTATCCGAGCCTTTTTCTGCGACCTCAACATTCGCCTTTGCTGCTTTCCGCGGAGCCATGGCTGAAGCTGGCATTTTAGCTCTTCTGCGATAGAACTGCGTATACATACATAAATTAGTTTACTCAGAAGTGATGAACTCTGCGTGCTTATGAAATACGTTTGTTCTAATGAAATGAAACTCTTACATATATTTGAAAACTCTGTACTTTTCCAAATAAGCCTGTCAAATCGTAATTAGAAATAAATTTATTGCGTAAAATCCGATCTTACATGCGTAGATTTACCCTATTTCTCCATGAATGTCATAAATTTCTGGCGGTTTAATAGTCGGTTGGAGTATGGAGAGAAAAGGCTTCCTCAAGAAACGTGCAAGCCTCGAGAAGCGGGATATATCTTGCTTTAGCTTAATTAATCCAATCTTGCCAACATTAATCCATTTCTCGCTATTCGTTATATCGTGGATTTTCTTTTAACATTTTGAGTCTCCAACTCCCGAGACCGCGAGGACCAAATTAGGTTTAATTAAAGGTAAATGCGATTTGGGCATAATTAATTTTATAATCATTTTATTCGCCATATCGCAACTCGAAACTTCAAAGATAAGTTTCTGGGAGGTTTATATGCCGAGTTGCGAAACCGCGAGACTGCGATAACAAGACTTAGTTACAGGGAGGGTAATCTTGGCTTAAGTGATTAATTAATCATGTTGTAATTACATCATGACTTCGTGAGTCAGGTTTTAGACGCCGCAACTTTCGAAAAAGATAATGCCGAGTGGTGAAGTGCCGAGAACAACTTTAACCAAGGTTAGCCTTTTTGCCTTTAATCCTTGACCAGGGTTATCCCAAAAGGGACTCGTGTTCTCGGCTCTCGAGGCTGTAAAAATAAAAATTTGGGTTTGGTGAACGCCGAGGTGTGAAACCCCGACAACGTCTAATCACGAGTTAAAAATTTTACCCTAGTCATTGTCTTGAGTGAAAAATTAAAACGACTTCGCTGTTTCGGGACTCGGGACGTGTGAATTCATGAGTTATAGTCTTCGGCCTACGAGATACCGGAAAAGAACAAAAAGGAGGAAACCTTCTTACGAAAAGTAGGACTTATTTCGAGGGTAGAAGAATTATAGCTTCTCGTGTGATCAAGCTCTTAGAGATCATCGATCTCTCGGAGGGAAAAAGAAAACCACTTTAGATTTCAAGCATCGAAATGAAAATTGTGACGGGTTAAAAAACAAAGGCGACTCCAACACCATGAACATAAGTTGGGACAACTTACCATGAATGCTTATTCCAAGAGGTTATTAGAGTTGTTGAGGTATGTTCCTTACCTCAAGGATGATAAAGCAATGATACAATGCTTCCTCAGTGGTGTTGATTTTCCAGTGGATTCAACCCTTGGTATGTACTAATACCATGATGATATTTTACCACTCTACTCAACACCCGAAAATTAACTCAAAATAAAATAAATTTATCTACTAAAATCATGCTGAGTAATCAACTAAAAATGCAATGGAAGCATAAACTAGGAAACCAAATAAAGAACATAAGAACACCAAGATTTTCGATTATAAGCCCCTAGAAAAACCCAGGAGGGAAAACCAATCCAATGATTCTTTTATTAAGGTCAAATCATGGCTCCTGTAAAGGGGACAATGGCCCACTGAGAGAATTATACACTGCAAACAAACTTAGAAACTCTTGTGCTATTTACGACTTGTTTTGACATGTTTCCCAAGGCATACATGATTCTCCCTCTTGTGATATGCGTATATACGCGATTTGACCCACTGTGAATCATGTATATGTACAAAAAATCCATACGATCTAACTTTTTCTGTGGCTTCAGTTGACTGAAACCCACCTATGGCTACTTCTACTCTCTCTCCTCCTTGACCTGTATGACCTCTAGATGGAATTCCTTCTCCACCTATCAAGATCTTGAATCATTGTCCTTTGTGATTCAACCCTCTGATCAATACTTGGATAAACGATCTTCACCCAACTTGTGAGATCTCCTGACTCTAGTGTAAGAAAAAGTCCTTCTTTGCTCCTACACTCCTCACACTAGAAAAATTCCTTCTTTTCTATCCTCAACCTTGGTCTCTCACCAAATTCTCTCGACCTCGACCTCTCGTCAAAATTCTCTCACTTTGATCTCTCATCAAAAGTGACTTCCTCTCAAAGTCCTGACTGTGTCGACTCTCTTAACACAAGTGTCTTACTCCTTCTCCTAGCCTTGCTTTTATAATCACGAGTTACAATCATTTTATAATATTCAAGGTGATCTACAATTGATATTAATTCTCACACTCACTTAAGATTTAGATTACATGCTGCATGTTCCTTAAATAACTCAATTCACTAATAAAATTTTACTTTAATTAATTCCTTTTAACTAAAGTAAACTCAAGACTAGAAGATTCTTTGATGACTTCCACATGCTAGACACATGCCAATGTGGAAGTACTTGTCTGATGTTACCACCAACATCAACACTCCCTCTTAGCGAGGAAGGTACTTCTCCCACCTGGAGTTGGCTCAATATTCGCTACCATATCTACTACCATGCCTTCTCTCCAATATACCTGATTGGTTTCTCTCTCTGACATAGAATTTATCCATTCCATGATGGTATGACCTGTCTCCAAACACTCACTGTCTTTGAACATTCTTCTAGAAGCCTCCTTCTCCCGAGCATCTTGCATGGCCATCTCGTACCATGACTCCTTCTTGATAGACTTAGAAGGTTGAAAAATTCCTTCTTTTCTATCCTCAACCTTGGTCTCTCACCAAAGTCTCTCGACCTCGACCTCTGGTCAAAATTCTCTCACTTTGATCTCTCATCAAAAGTGATTTCCTCTCAAAGTCCCGACTATGTCGACTCCCTCAACACAAGTGCCTTCCTCCTTCTCCTAGCCTTTCTTTTATAATCATGAGTTACAATCTATTTATAATATTCAAAGTGATCTATGGTTGAGATTACTTCTCACACTCACTTAATATTTAGATTACATGTTGCATGCTATGCATGTTCCTTAAATAACTCAATTCACTAATAAATACAATCTTACTTTAATTAATTCCTTTTAACTAAAGTAAACTCAAGACTAGAAGATTCTTTGATGACTTCCAAATGCTAGACACATGCCAATGCAAAAGTATCTGTTCGATGCTACCACCAACATCAACAAGTGGATTACCATAGTGCTATTAAGATAGGATTGAGTTTGACGAGCCTAAGATCTTGGAGGATATGATTTGAAAGATTAAGTGTTGCTATGACCAATCCAAGCATAGGCAGGATCCTATTAAGGATTAGAAGAGAAAAGATAAGCCCCGATTCCATAGGAAGGGGTTTAAACCATCGCAATATAAGAATATGAAAATAGGTGCTTAGTTTGGTCATCCGACCAGAAGTATGCACCAACAAAATTTTTCATCCTAAAGTGGGAATAGGCCAATAGGGAAAGTAAGAGAGAAAGTAGAAGAGAAAAATAAAGGACCTCTACAATGTTGGGGGTTGTGGAGAGTCACATCTATTGAGAGATTACCTTGACAAACATCGTGACCATAAAAGAGTTTACCATGTTCAAGAGGCTAATATGGTCAATGATGTGGCCAAGAATGTGCCAATAATCTATGCAACTATTGAGAATCGACAAGCATACCACCAAGCTTCTGTGGTGGATTTGGAAGGTATAATTTACAAACAACCCATTTTTATTTTGATTAACCTTGGTTCTAACCTTAGCTATGTTTCTCCCCAAGTTTTTTAAGCATGTGATTTAAATAGGAAAAAGAATGCTAAATTTTGGTTGGTTCAGTTAGCCACAAGGACTAAACGAAAGATAACATACGTGGTAGAGGCATGTCTGTTAGAAATGAGTGGACTGCACACATTATAAGCCTTAAATTTCTTACCTTTCGGTTCATATCATGTGCTGATAGGAATGTATTGGTTAGCTTTCCATAAAGCAAGATTGAATTTCCATGACAAGACCTTGGAATGTGAAGACAATGAAGGCAACATGAGGGTGTTTTAAGGCATTCAAAAGCATGTATCCGTGAGGCATATATTAACACTGCAACTCATTAAGTTTAGTCAAAAAGGGTGTCCCTTGTATGCAATACAAGTAATCAATGCAACAAAGAATAATGAGTTGAAGATTGAGGACCACCCAATGTTGTGGGAATTTAAAGATGTGTTCTCGGAGGAGGTACTTGGACTTCTCCCTAAGTGATATATTTATTTATATATATATATATCTTGTACCAGGAGCAGTACCAACATCAAAATTACCCTACATAATGAGTACACCAGAGCTGGTAGTGTTAAAGGTGAAATTAAAATAAATTATGGATAAGGGGTATATCAGACCGAGTGTATCCCCATGGGGAGTACCATTGTTGTTTGTAAAGAAATAAGATGGTACCTTGTGGTTGTGTATCGACTACTGACAATTGGACAAGATGATCATCAAGAATAACCCATTGCCTAGAATTGATGATATTTTTTATCAACTCAAAGGAGCTACAATCTTTTCAAAAATTGGCTTGAGATTGAGATATCATCAAGTTAGGATTAAGAATGAAGACATCCACAAGAAAAATTTTAGAACAAGATATGGACACTATGAGTTTATGGTGGTTCCTTTTGGGCTTACCAATGCATCAACCACCTTTATGTGTTTGATGAACAATGTTCTTAGAAAATATTTGGATAAGTTTTTTCTTGTGTTCATTGACGATATCTTGGTATATTCCAAGAACAAGAAAGAACACGAGGATCATATTCAATTGGTGTTACAGGTACTAAGATATCACCAACTATACACCAAATATATAAAGTGCAACTTCTTTTTGAAGGAGATCCAATATTTGGGTCACATAATATCATAAGAGGGAGTTGTTGTAGATCCTCAAACGATCAAGGAAATCATGGATTGGATAGCCCCTTGGAATGTAACTGAGGTGAGATCATTTATGGGATTAGATGGATATTACATGAGGTTTATTTAGGGATTTTCCAAGATTGGTCATCCCATTACCTCATTATATAGAAAAGGGATGAATTTTGTAAGGTCGGCAGAATGTGAGGCCAAATTTCAAAAGATGAAACACTTCTTGAGCAATGCCCTTGTTTTAAAGATCATAGACCCTAAAAAATATTTCTTGGTTTGCACTTATGCTTGCAAGGAAGGACTTGGTTGAGTCCTTACGTAAGAGCGACCTATGATTTGCTATGAATCAAGGAATATAATTGACCACGAGCAACGATATTTTACCCATGACTTAGAGCTTGCAACCATTGTGCATACGTTAAAGATGTGGAGACATTACCTGCTTGGAAGAAGATTTGTCTTGATGATAGATCATTATGGACTGGAATACCTATTTGATCAACCAAGACGAGATGTTAGATAGGCCATGTGGATGGCACTGATCAATGACTTTGATTTTTATATCAAACATATTAAAGGAAATGAAAGTCGAGTGGAATATGCACTCAGTTGAAGTGTACAAACAATACACTTAGTAGTAGTGAGCATGTGTGAGTCTGACATTAAAAAAAGAATCAAAATTCTCTTGCAAGGTGATACACATTTCAATGTGGTAAAATAAATCTTGTACAAAGATCCAAACATGAAGAAGTATGAGGAATATCAACTTACAACAAATGATGTATTGTTGTATAACAACATATTGTATATACCTTATTCAACAGAGCTGAAACATCTCATTATGGATGAGTTTCATAGGAGACCTTATGTGGGTCATCCTTGTTCATTATTGGTAAGATGATGCCAATAATGATGCAAGATGATGCAATCATGGTAGTGGTGGATAAGTTGAGCAAGGAAACCCATTTTATTCCAATTAAGTCCACTTTTAAAACTATAAATGTTGTTGATGTCTTTATGAAAGAAATTTTCAGATTGCACGGTATTCCCAAGACCACTATTTCAAATAGAGATGTGAATTTCACATCGAATTTATGAAAATATTATTTGTGGGCTTTGGAAGACAAGTGGAATTCACCACATCCTACCATCCTCAAATAGATAGATAGACCAAGAGGGTAAATAAAGTGTCAGAAGACATGTTAAGGATGCATGCCATGCATCAACCCAAATAGTGGGAAGAATATCAACTATTGGTAGAGTTTTCCTACAATAATGGTTATCAAGAATCATTGAAGATGAACCCATTCGAGGCCTTATATGGAATAACGTGTAGAATTTCAATTAGTTGGGACAATCTAGTGGATAATATCACACTTGGACCAGACCTATTAAGAAAAATGGAACAAGAAGTGATCAAAATATGATAAAATTTAAAAGCAGCCTAGGACAAACAAAAAATCTATGCAGATAGAAAAAAAACTCATAAGGAATTTAAGGTGGGGGATCATGTGTATATCAAAGTGAAACCCAAGAATATCTATTTGATATTGGAAACTTGTGCCAAGTTAGCGCCCTGCTATTGTGGACCATTTGAAGTCCTGGAAAGAATGGGACTAGTGGCATATAGACTTGCTCTACACCTATTGTTAAAGCTCACAATGTGTTCCATGTATCCTTATTAAAGAAGTATATTCATTATTCTAATCATGTTATTGATTGGATTGTGATATAAGTGGAACCAGAAGGAGAATTACAACCTAAGACTCAACGCATTCTGGACAGGAAAGAGACATTGCTCTGGAATTGGGTCGTCGTGTAGGTCAAGGTGCAATGAAAGCAGTTTGGAGTAGATGATGTAAGTTTTAAACCTGTGAAGTAAAGCAATGCATATAGATTCTTAAGAAAAACATAAATTAATCAATGGCTCATACACATAGTACACAGAGATTTATGTTGGAAACCCTTAACCGGGAGAAAACCAACCTTCCTTGGTGCCACACCTTTCAACTCTTCATTGTATTAATTTCACCATTCACCATACAATATATACAATATTTTAGGTATTCTGTATCTACCAAAACCCTAATCCATTAATCCAGGATCAATTTAGAAAACCGCTAAAAATAGCAAAGTCCGCTAAAATAGCAAGTTGGGATCATCAGACACAGTTGTCGAATCTAACGCGCCCACACACACACATGCAAAGAATATAGCACATACCCAAAATTCTCCCACTTGTTGTTTTCTTTGCATACGAGGGTTCACATGCTTACATAGTCAAAAATCCAGGGCAACAATGCCCATTGTTACTCTACACCAGAAGAACTTCTTTATGCTCACAGACTTTGTGAATGAATCTGCAACATTCTTCAAAGTGTTAACCTTTTCCAGCAACACCTTCTTTTCTTCAACCATGTATCTCACAAAGTGATATTGGACATCAATATGCTTTGTATTTGAATGATAAGCTAGGTTATTTTCCAGTAAGATTGCACTCTGATTGTCACAATGTAATCTCACTACTTGTTGTACCAACCCAATACCTTAACATAATCTCTGTAACTATACTGCTTCCTTGCTTGCATGAGTGGATGCCATGTATTCAATTTGTGTAGTTGAGAGTGCCACTACAACTTGCCTTTTTCTCATCCAACCGATTGCTCCTCCAAATAGGTTAAACACATACCCACTTGTAGATCTTCTGCTATCTAGATCTCCAACCCAGTCTGCATCAACAAAGCCATGTATTTCCACCACTCTGTCCAATCCTGGTCTTCCTTGATAGCACAATCCATAACTGGTAGTGCCACAAAGATACCTGAAGACCCTCTTTACTATTGTCCAATGCTCCTTCCTTGTTTTTGACATATACCTGCTCAAAACTGCCACTACAAGTGCAATGTCCGGTCTAGTACAAACCATTGCATACATCAAACTGCCAACTGCACTAGCATACGTAATATGGGACATGTCCTCATCTTCTTCCTGTGTCTTGGGACAGTGATTTGCAGATAAATTTACACCTATAGGAATAGGAACCTTGACCGGTTTACATCCATGCATATTAAACCTCTGCAATATCGTCTCAACATATTTTCTCTGATTCAACCAGAGTTTCCTGTTTGCACGATCTCTTTTAATCTCCATTCCTAGAATGAAATTAGCAACATCGAGATCCTTCATGTCAAATTTGGAGGATAACTGTTATTTCACCTCCTTGATAACATCCATGTT
>JASDQU010350767.1:0-12201 GCA_032191745.1 Picea mariana
TGAATGATAGCAACAACTCAGGAAAGTTGCTACTATAAAATGATGTCTTCAAGTTTTCTACACGGTCCGCCAAAGGTGCAAGTCTACATCATGTGAATAGAGGATTTGAGGTTGAACATAATGAGACTTTGTTTGATTATTGGTCATTAATTTATACTGTTAACAAACATGAGACAACCTACCGATAATGAAAGTAGGTATCAAGGTATTGAGTACATTCTTACAAGTTTGAATAAAGGTTTTGACGTGGAACACTTGAATAATCCATCGATCAGGAAACATTGATTTATTCCCAACTATCGATGGAGGGATAACCTACCACTGATAACTGCAAGCCTCTAGCTACTCATAGTACTCTAGGCCTCATTTCTAGAATATATGAGTTGAATTTGACGGAAGGAGACCCATTGAAAGGAGAGAATTAAGACATGTCTCATCAGTCGGCATGAGCTACAAAGAAATATGTTTATGATCTGGAGGAAGTCGAACAAAGAGGATGTTGACAAACCAACAACCCTCTACGTCTTTCGCATGCACCAGATGCAAGTAGTGCATGAAAAATACCCTATGAATAGCAACCAAAAAGGAAAACTACCGAAAAATGCAAGGAAACCACCAATAAGGATAATGGCATCCAAGACATTGTACAAATCCAAATGTGTGAATATATTTCTTGTCTCTGAACAAAAGGGAAATCCCGCAGTTAGCGACCAATGAGGAGATGTCAAATTTTGGGTTAAAGGTTACCTACCCATAATGAAAGTAGGACCAGGTTTCATAGTAGGACTACATATTCATGTAACTATGATACACGCTGAGGGTATGGTCAACATGAAAAGTCAATAATTTCGAGGAATGCCTGACACAAGTTTATAGACATCCTTTGAACAAGAGCACGAGACATATGGAGGAATTCAATAACATATAAATGATAATGAAACTCTGTGATGCAAGAGGCACCAATCAAATTCTCCATAGGGACTAGAATTTTACAATCCATAATGACTTTGTACACATGGCTACCAATTTGAATTACACTTCAAATCCATGTGTAAATATACAAAACATTTTTTCATGGCCATGAATAGGTAATACAAAGTAGATACATGCATTAGGATGTCATAGTCACGAACAAGGCCCAGTGAAAAAATAGTCGCAAAATCAATCTGAAGATATCTATATACAATGGAGTACAATCTGATCTCCCATGATCATTGAAGTCATATAGGTATGGGTCGAATGAATGATAGCAACAACTCAGGAAAGTTGCTACTATAAACTGATGTCTTCAAATTTTCTACGCGATCTGCCAAAGGTGCAAGTCTACATCATGTGAATAGAGGATTTGAGGTTGAACATAATGAGACTTTGTTTGATTATTGGTCATTAATTTATACTGTTAACAAACATGAGACAACCTACTGATAATGAAAGTAGGTATCAAGGCATTGAGTACATTCTTACAAGTTTGAATAAAGGTGTTGACGTCGAACACTTGAATAATCCATCGATCAGAAAACATTGATTTATTCCCAACTATCGATGGAGAGATAACCTACCACTGATAACTGCAAGCCTCTAGCTACTCATAGTACTTTAGGCCTCGTTTCTAGAATAGATGAGTTGAATTCGACGGAAGGAGACCCATTGAAAGGAGAGAATTAAGGCATCTCTCATCAGTCGGCATGAGCTACAAAGAAATATGTTTATGATCTGGAGGAAGTCCAACAAAGAGGATGTTCACAAACCAACAACCCTCTGTGTCTTTTTCATGCACCAGATGCAAGTAGTGCATGAAAAAGACCCTATGAATAGCAACCAAAAAGGAAAACTACCGAAAAATGCAAGGAAACCACCAATAAGGATAATGGAATCCAAGACATTGTACAAATCCAAATGTGTGAATAAATTTATTGTCTCTGAACAAAAGGGAAATCCCCCAGTTAGCGACCAATGAGGAGATGTCGAATTTTGGGTTAAAGGTTACCTACCCATAATGAAAGTAGGACCATGTTGCATAGTAGGACTACATATTCATGTAACTATGATACACACTGAGGGTATGGTCAACATGAAAAGTCAATAATTTCGAGGAATGCCTGACACAAGTTAATAGACATCCTTTGAACAAGAGCAAGAGACATATGGAGGAATTCAATAACATATAATTGATAATGAAACTCTGTGATGCAAGAGGCACCAATCAAATTCTCCATAGGGACTAGAAGAGTAACCAGTCAAAGGAGTAAACACTAAGTAATGATCTCATCTTCCTAATGTCATCCTAAACCCAAATTTTGGATGACAAGTGGAATCAAAATTTTGTGCTTTTTTCAAAGGCGACATGACTTCTCCCAATATTAAATAATATTCTTTTCCCGCTCATATTTTTTTGTTTTTTTATAGGAAAATGAATTCCATGATACAACGGAGGAAACGAGTGTCGCAAGTAAGAAACTAGTTCCAACAGTGGAACATACCCATGCTCAATTCAAGGAGGTGGATGTAGGACGTGGACACTCGAGGGAATGTTTCCTCTTAGGGTACAGTGTGTCAAGATGCAAATGATATAAACAAGGCTGACGTAATGACATTGTAATGAGAAAGCGAGAACCGACAATAGGCTCAATATTGAAAGCAATATAATGGAATGCAATTACATCTTAAATCCAAAGTATGTCATTTTTCGTAAATTTAGTCCCCTAAGCATGAAAAAATATAAAACAACAACCAGGAGAACTCTTCTAGACATTACTGACTAGAGTATTCCTTTTTCAAAATAAGTCTACTTGGTTCGAAAAAGGGTTTAAATTACACCAAATAGACATCCCTTCAAATCCATTTAACGAGTGTGAAAGAGACAATTTCACTCAAAAATATTTTTTCTTTTTTGTAGAGTTGGAAAATATCTTAACTATGACTCTGTGGAAGTCCCATAGGTATAGGTTTAATGCTTATGAGTAAGAACATGAGGCTCGAATGCAAAGTCATATTGGAACTATAAGGGACTCCTGGTCCTATGGAATAATCTCTGCATGGGCAGTAGAAGGCACATAGGTTCTAACTAGGTCACTCATGTTTGGTAATCCTCTACCATTCAATAAGGACACTTCTAATAGCAGTAGGAACTTAGGTTATGTGTCACTAATAAATGGGTTTGTACCTAAGGCATGTTGATTATAGTCATAGGATAATGGAAATATGGAAGACAAAGTGATAACCTATCCTATATGCTAGTTGAAGAAAATACTTTCAGAAGTCACAAATGGGAAAAATGATGCTATAAACCATAAAAATCCCTGTACAAAACCACCTAAACCAACTCCTTCCAATGCACTATTAGTCCACTAGGTCAAAAAATTAGCAAAAACTAGGTAAAGTGCATAAAATTTTTCTGCTAATAGTAAAAATAACCAATTTTACCATACCATTTGAGTTTTTTACCCACGTAGTGTATTTTGGACCAATTTACCCACGATCTTGAAGTGTTGATTGCGGGAGCTACAAGCGATGAAATTGACAGCCATATCGACCAAGTAAGTGCTCTTTCCCTCCTCTTTATTTCTAGTGGTTTACAATTTCAAATTAGTTCTCATTGCTTAATTTTTAGAGGGCACAACTTATGAAATAGAGTGTACGTGATCTATAGTTCATCGGGTCACATATATGGAGACATGTACGTGGGAAAATAAAATCTTGCCCATGTACAAGATCGCAAACAAGTTTTTTTAAGAATTTGACTCAAACAATGGTTTTCCTTTTGCAGGATGGGACTTGATTGGCGAGAGAGAGAGCATGAGGAGGTAGATGCAGTAGTGTAAATATATGTGGGGGCCCAAATGTCTCTAAAAATATGTTGGATTTACAAGTTTTGGGATATCAAAGGAATGAGGGCTCCAGTGAGACTTCTCCAAATGATATTAAAATTTTTGGATCTGGATAGAGATGCCTTCAATCTCGATGGGACACCATTGAGTATTGAAGTATAGGACATCTATTTCATCACAAGATTTTATCATCGAGGTGATGTGGTGAATCTCAAAGACCGGGGAGATATGGTTGGTATGAACATAGAGGACTACATTTCCACCCACTGTGTTGCAGGCACATAGAAAGTAGGGAGTCAACTCCCCACCAGGGTGATCGAGAACATGAGTTTAAATATCATCATCCTTGTACTTACATGGATCATTCATTTAGCCTCATTTCACCAGGAATCAAGGACACTCATGTTCTACACGCTAGATTGCTTGCGACCCACAGTTTATGACTCGTGTACCTCACTATTGGATAACATGAAGATCCAGGTGATAGATTGCAAACAGGGGAGGAAAAGAAACTTTAGTTTCACATCTATCTTATGTAATTTTTTCTCTGAAAAAGGTTCTGGGTTTGAGCCCTAGAGTGGATATCATTCCATGTGGACCACTCAATCCAACCATGTCATGGTGGACTAAGGTGATGATTCAGTTAGGAGGTGGTAGGGTACCAACCCCCTACAATGATGAGTTCTTTTTCTGGTGGCGTCGACAGGTGATAACCATAGATGACTACCCTTATGTTGGGATTAACTAAAGAGGAGATCCAGATATGCCCCTTCCACCAGGTTCCAAATATGGTGATATAGGTATGAAATTTTTTATATATTTCATTTTTTGTGTTTTTTAAAAAGAATAAATAAAACAAATATTTTTGGATGGTATCAACTATTGACAATTACTTTGTTATGCATATGTGGGTTCGTGATTACTAGATGAATTCCCACGACATTAGCGGAGGAACTAGGGAGATGAGATAGCGGGAGGAGATACAAAGAGAGTGCTACACAATGTGTAGGGGAACCTGGATCATTTGATGCACATGATTCCTATGGTTCAAGTGGAGGATATGTCAGAGGCTATGCAATGATAGGTGGTGGGTGTGCCCTATGCATGGGTGTGACTCTTCCAGCGTCTCTCAAGCTCCATAGTATGCTATCATGATATGCATATGGTGCCACAGGAGTAGATGCCATGGTCATTATATCTATCAACCATATATGTATTTTGAGGGTGTGAGCCCTATTTTTTACTATGACACCATAGTTTTTGGAGAGATAAAATATAAAAAAAACTTGGTCTTTGGATTTACTTATATATGTTACAATGAATACATTGATGGATGTTTTTTCTTTACTTTAGTTATGTGACAAATGCAAATTTATCATATGCATCAGATACATAATTAGAAGTTATAGGTATGTGATTATAAGTAATAAAATCAAAGTGTCGTTCAAAAATTTGTACCCATAGGAATCGTTGGATTAGAGTGGCATATCACACATGATATTGTTTTTCAAATGACATACTACTAACTGGGAGTCCATATGAACTTCTAAATAATGAACACCATTTGAAATGGCATTGCGAAAAATATTTATAATGGTGCTATATTCAGCCACATTATTCATTGATGGCCCTAGACAAGCACCACCTGAAGACAATAGTTGACCCTCAAGGGAGTAAATAACCCAAGTGACAGAAGTCATGTTTTGTGTATGATGACTGGGAGGATCTATGAATCCTAAGTAAATTAAATAATTAATTGACACAAGTTGGTAAGCAAGATGATGAAACGAAGGAAACTATATATATACACTAAGATACACTAGTATACAAAGAGTCGCATCCAAGATTGGAGGCTCAAGCATAATATCTTTTGAAGTAGAGCCCATTTATGGGCTCAACCAACATATTCCCTTCATAATATTCCAATTCATAGGCTCCTTTTTCTAAAACACGTTGCATGATATAAGGACCGTGCCACATGGGGTTGAACTTTCTTACCGCCAACGATTCTTTTACTTGGTCATACAATAGGACTAATTCATCCTCAGTGTCCTATTGAGGAAAGACAAACCTATCATGCTGGAACTTAACACGTCATTTATTCTCTTCGACAGTCATAGAGACATCTCAACACTACTCATCTAGGTTCTTTAGGTGTACGAAGAATTCTCCAAGATCGAAAGTGTCAGGTAGGGGCTTAACTCAAAGTCTAGAGGAAGGGTAAATTCCTCGCGTTTCTTCATACGACCAAGAAAATGACTGAATTTCTTCAGGTGAACAATTCAAGTTGGTATATACGTTTTCAACTTTGCCAAGAATTCGATAGATGTTGATCGTGATGGTAGGATAAATAATCGCCATGTTTCCTTCATAATACATTCCATGCATATCTAGTGGAACCATTACGTAACCAACCATATCACTTAGGGTAGATCTAAAATCATCCTGTTCTATCCTAACAAGATCTGGGAGGAAGTAAGAGTGATGATGCATATCATCCAATGGCCTATCAGGACCATTCATGGCCTCTAAGATGGCTTCATCCGAATGTAAAGTATCATCGAGAAAATAATGTGAATACGATGATGAGGTGGCCCATACGGGATGGAGAACATGATCATCCTCATCCATTTGTGAGGAGACAGGATCAGGGTCAGCAGTAGAATCAAGAAGAACCTGATACGTTATCTCTGTTGCTGACAGTGGAATTTTCATTCCAATATGTGATTGACCTTCAGAAAACATGGTTGGGGAAGGTAGGTTACAAGGATCATTGAAATACAAAGTGCGAAAAGGAACAAACCTCATTGATGAAGAAGACCTACTAGACATGGCATAAATGTGATGAATTGGTGCCATGAAATGAAAGGTACCCATGAGGGAGGAATACATTCTGACACCAATATCCTTAGTTTCCAACTGAGAATTGTCAATCAATGGGATCAAAGATCCAACTGATGGATTGGGACTAGAATGAAAAATGGATAACTGATCAAGAATCATGATTTTCCCTTCATGAGGAAAACATAAAGTGTGGAAAATAGATGATATGACTACAGTTATAGAATAAGTCCAATTATTCCCTAATAATAAATTATAGTCAAGGGGTACATAAACCACCTCAACATCCACCTCCACTATATTTCCATCTAAATGGACTGAAAATGACAGAATAATTATGTGGGGTCGGAAAGAACGACCATCAAATGTGATCAACATAGTCGGAGATTGAGAGAATGTTAGAGATCTAATGACTTTCCAACATGTTAAGGACATCACACATGTTGCAACACCTTCATCAGTAACAATATGTTTTATCGTATACTTCAAGTAATCCATGTGGATTTGGAAAGGAATGTGGTAAGGCAAGCGAGGCTTCACATATGTGACATCAAAATTGATAACCTTAGATCCACATAGGTCTAGAGCTCCTAATGTATATAACATGGCATTCCTCTATGAAGGACACATTTGGGGCACCCCCAAAGATGACATTGCACAAGGGGTTTGACCTAGATCTTCGACAATCGAATAGTTCTAGGAAGATCTAGAATTAGGTTTATGGGAAGAGTGTTTTAGTAATTCTTTTGGAATACATGGCATAGGCTCTGGATTTTCGATTTGCAAAGGTGTTTCTGGAGGAGGGGGAGACTCTCGACTAGGACTTGTATGTGAAGAAATGTAATCACAAGATCAAGTGGCTACATTAATATAATACTTGACCATATTTACACAGAGATGGTCACCTTCATGTGTCGGGGGGTTTTGATTCCCACTCGCCACATTTTAGGCAATAGAGGAGCTTGATTCCATGTGTTGATTGTGCGGAAATGGATTATTCAGCACAATGGGAGGTTGAGATAAGAGCCTCACAACTGCCTCAAGTTTGGTGCATAAGTGGGTAAGGTGATTATTTGTACAAAGTTTACAAGGAAACTTCACCTTCCACTTTTCTTTATTTCTCTCACCAGTATTGTTATTCGATCTATCATTTTTAGCATTGTCCTTGGGTTTACTAATATTATTATTCCTCCCACCTTTACTATTATCACATCCCTTCTTTCTATTCCCTCCTAGTTGCTAGTTACCATTTGGGTTGGTCGACGACTGTACAGAATGTACATCCATCGAATGAGTGGAAGTGGAGGACATAGATAAATCTTGTCTTTCTATAGACTGTCTTAGAGACAAATCCTTCAACTGGTGTGTCACAAAGTTTGTATACTTAGTATTTTCAAATCCTACGATGCCATCAGCGTGAGGCCCAAGATTTTGTCTAGGGTCATAATTTGACCTCGGTGCGTCAGGAATAATTTCGTATAACATCCCAAATTGAGCATATATGAGGTATAATTGTTGGGATTTGAAAATAAATTCCTCTTCATATGCTACCCCAGATGTACAAAGATCCTTTGAAATATAATGCCATAGGGATTTAAGGAACCATTCCAAGAGAAACTTTGGAAAAATGTAGGCTTTTATCAACCTGTTACATCTATGCCACTCTTGGATATGGTCCGAGATATGGGTGGGTTTTTCCTGGTGGAGGGTCGAAAAAAGTTCTATGCCAGCATCGTAACGAACCAAAAACTGGAAGTGGTAGATAAAGACTAAAACGATCTGATTAAAATTTCTATATGTTCCCCCTGGTAGCTCAATGTACCATTTCGCTGCAACCCCCATGAGGGTGCGTTGAAACAATCTCAAATGAAAAGAATCATAATTAAGGGAATTGGATGATCACCAAAGATGAAAAGTAGTGATGTGATCACTAGGATCCTTGCCAATCTTACCATCGAATTTCAGAATATTCGAAGGAATCTTGGTGGGGACAGGGGGCCATGATGGATCATGATGCACAGGGTCATTCATTAATATTGAGAAGTCTAGAAAATTAAGCGTGGAAAAAAAAGGGAGCCATGGTTGTGGCATCTGAGCCCATGCTCCGAGAAAAGATTGATGGTGAGGGACTGCAACCCAGCCAGGGTTGTGGTATGCACCATGGACCTATCCGATATGGTCATATCCTCCTCGAAAATGATTCATAAGAGGTTCTGTGGGCACCATACCTGTAGGAATAGTATAATGAGGGTAGTAAACATTTCCCCCAACTAGAGGAGCTCCAGGCTGGGGGTTTCCCATAGTATGAAACTGACTCTACCCGAGTGGAAATATGGAGGATAATGGTGGATTTTTCATACCAAATGTGTTGGTTGGAATTGGTGTGGAGGAGGAAGGTTTGTAACGACCCTTTATTATTAAGATGATTAATTTAATAAATAATCCTAAAAATTAGCTAAACTATAATTAGTTATTAAATATCCTTAACTAATTATTTGTTATTAATTAGTTATTCTTGATTATGATTAATTTAAGTATAATTAACTCTTTAATCAATATGGTTAATGATTGATTTAATTATTAATTAATTCATTAATTAATAAAGTATTAAATTAAAGAGGGAGAATAAAATAAAGCATTTAATCAAGTTACGTATACATGAAGGGATCACATAAGGATCCCGAGAAGATAAGAGTATTAATGAATGGATAAGAGTAATTAAATGGAGGGATAAGGAATATAATGCAATATGGAGTGTCGGTGAAGGGAGGAGGAATAAGGGAGGGAGAAAGGAGTTGAGAGGGGATCGATTTTTCATTTTACGAGAGGGGAGAAAGGATTTTGGGGGAGCTTGGAGTATTGGACAGAGTGGAATTTGTAGTGGAATTTACAGTGCACCGAGGGGCTGCGGAGGTTTTGGGCTCGGAGGGCTAGGATATCCATTGATATCCTAGGGCTAGGCGCTACTAGTCGGTAGGGAGGTTGGTTTTGGGGTGGTGTCCTAAAGAGAAGTATCAGGTTCAAGCTAAGGAAGCAAGCGGCAGCATCAGGTTCAGGTTAGAGTTACGAATCGTTTTGAATTAAATTTGTTATTAAATTTTATTACTTGAAATATTAGATTGAATGTGCTAGATTAAGTAATTTTTAAATTTTACAGTAGTGTTGTAATTTTAATGGTTGCTTAAATTAATGTAGAGCCATTACAATTGGTATCAGAGCCCTGGTTCAAATCTGGAACCGAGGGCCTAAATAAGAGGTTAGTTAGTAAATCCCACGCTTAAACTACACATAAAACATAGAAAATATTAATAATAATAATCAACACAAAATTTTCCTTCACATAATACAAAGAAATAATAAATGTATGTATATTAATATTGAATTTAAATTAGATTAATGTATGCATAATAGCTTTTATCCATAGCTTTCTATTGGAGTTTCTCTTGAGGCAAAATTTTGACAAAATACATTAAATAATATATGCTTTTACAGTACCTCCTGAGCTGCAGAATCCCATTGAAACACATTTCAGTTCAAATAAATCTCCCGTCCAGTGTTCAAACTTATTTTGACTTACCCTTGAGACAATTGTTTAACATATTGCAGAGCAAAAACCCAAATCAATGGAGAACCTGATCATCAAATCCAGCATAAGATTATCTAACAGTGTGAATCAAAGTGACCTTCAGTAAATACAATCAATTAAAATAAAAAATAAATACTATGAAATACCAGCTTCGGGTCCAATATCAAAGGTTGAAAACCATTCAGGAAGGAGGCAAATGATTGTGCAAGCCAAAGGTAAAAAAAAAAATAGAATACGCGAACCACCATTGTGATCGGCCGCTCCCTCATTCATGTAAAGCAGCATCTAAAATGCTCTTACCAGCATCAGCACCGTGGGAGCAATGAGCCTCACCAGAATTTATGAGCATGTTAAATTGCGCTCGTTTTCCCATTCCCACTTCAGGGTTCGCCAGCCAGAATGTATTATCTCCAACAGTTCCTCCTATAGAAAACGAGCCACAGATTCCTGGCCATATGCCAGGAAAATGTTTCATAAAAATACAGGTGCAGAAATTAGTAACAGCATAGGAATAAATTGCAACAAGCAAACAAGGTGAAGAACTAAAATAAAAAGGAAATACATAATATGGAAAGCCGTGTGCTGTTGTTGGCCAGAGTGGTCTGATGGCTTCGTACGACAGTCTATTTAGCCAACTGGATGTTGCTTCATCCCAACTTCTTGTAACTGACAACGAGTTCAAAGACCCAGAGTTCAGAAGACAACTGAATGATACTGTAACTTCCTTGCTGGAGCTCCGTGTAGTTCCAATTTTTTTTTTAAATGAAAATGAAACCCCAATTAAAACAGTCATACTTCAGTGGCACACTAACCCCCATTCCCTTCCATTGTAAATATATTCCCTCGCGTCCCGCCTCAATTTTGAACCCGCGACCGACATTATTCAAAAAGCAGTACCCATCAACTTGAGTTGGCTGTGCATGGTGGCATGGTGGTCGCACTAATGCAAAATATAGCTTTCCATGTCCATCCAAAATATAACGCATAGCTTCAAGTCTTTCAGCACAGGAAAATCATACCTTGAAAGAAACAAAAGGAACTTGCTTATGAATCCGAAATGTCCGGACCTTATCATGGTCAGCAAGACCGTGTTTCGTCCAAGTGGTGCACACAATGCAAGCTGATCAAAAGTTAAGCATTTCCCTCCGGCTTTCAAAATTCGAGCTCTCGCTATCTCTGTAAATCTGAGAGCATTTGTCTTCGTAGGAGGTAGTTCATAAACCCTATTATCATCTGTAATGGTGCCCACAACCACTGCAAGCTTGTCTTCCTTCTCCTGCATGTAACAAGCCAAACGAGAAAGCGATAGCGGTGGCTTGTTGTTTTTTCTCATGAACAACCTCTTCAAAATCATTGCATTGAAGCGGCTACAGGTTCTCCTCACAAAAAAAAATATTCACCAAAGAAATGAACTGAAATAGAAAATAAACTCCATGGAAACCCGAGTCAATAGGGGTTTTACATTTATTTTTTTTGTATGGCATGCACCAAGGCCACTTTAAAGCTAATAAAATTTTAGAAACCCTGAGGAAAAAAGCATACCTGTAGAGACGCTCTGGAGATCGATCTGAATAAAAAGATGAAGAAGAGTCGTCGTTCCTTTTCACTGTTCTTTTGCTTGGGCTTTGATTTGCATGTTCTTGTGATCGTACCTGAGTTTCACCTTAAACCTTTCCTGTAATTCCCTCACAGATCTCCTGCAGAGTCTTTTTACGACGAACTTACGGGACGATTGAAGAGCTACATTTCGCTCAGAGACATGAAATCCCTGTGTCTACACCTGCAAATAAGGCAAACCATCAAAGCGGCGGCCACAGATCTAATTCTGTGTGTTGGAAAACCAACGAATAAAAGAAAAGTTTAGTAACATACACGAGGCATGCATGCGAACACAACACATGCCGCATGCCACATGCCAACGCCCAAACGCCTTCTTATTATTTTATT
>JASDQU010350769.1:0-12040 GCA_032191745.1 Picea mariana
ACTTGCAAATAATCAAGTCTTCAAAAACCTATGCTCTGATACCAACTTGATCTAAAAATGAAGAAGACTTGTATTCTTGAAAATATTTGCAAGTTAAATTTATGTGTTAAAAGCAAATGGATCAACTTTGCAACACAATTTTAATAGGATTTACTCATTCAAGATGCATATAAACAACAGCATAATCAATGAATAGAAAACACATAACACAACAAATGATAAAGGAGTTCACCCATCTCTTTGGCTACATCTCCTGGTCCAGCTTCCAATGGATCATTTGTATTATTTGCTCAAAGTGCTCAAAAATGTGCTTTACAATGCTCAAAATGTCAAATAGACCGCTCCAATGGCTTCAGAACATCCAAAAACCCTTGGCTGGGCTTTTTTGGCACCTCATTTGGCCAAAAAATGAAGTAGAATAGGCTTCCTGGAGGTCTCCCCTTCAAGATTGTTGTCTCTGCATCTACAAAACGCACCTCCCTTGGCTCAACCTAGCCCACACGCAATTTAAAGTGTAAAAACTTGGCACTGGGCGCAACCGTACAACCTGTCCAAACTGTTGAATAGTTATGCGTCATCCCTAACTACCAAGGCCTGTGGGCACATGGTTGTCACATGACCGCGCGCTAACACAACAGGGCTTAAGTCTTTAAAACCGTTGATAACCATAACATTAAACCCATACATGTATATGCATTGGTCACATATCATACCAAACCACGCATTATTCAAATGGTTATAACATATTTACGGTGGGTCTAACCTCCGTGGCTCCGGTTGCATACAATATAACATATAACCACAGCCCCGGCCCAGTCCACGCCCCCACATACATTTAAACAATGTTAAATACAATGCAATACATATATATAACAAGGAACATGTGTGGGCATGCTGGTTGGGTGGCCTTTTCCAAAGCTTTACCCTGCCCCGGAGGTCACGGGGTCGATTCCTGCTGAGTGCAAAGATTTTAACCAACAAATAGGTGACACGTGGCGGCCTTTGATTGGGCCACGTGTCGCCATCCCATTCACTTCCAACAAACCATGTCATATGCCAACTACCTAATAACTATCTGCCATGTCAGCGTACGACCTTCCACGTCATTGTACGACCTGCCACATCATCGTCCATACGGACTGTATAGTCAACACCCCTTTTTTGTATGTTTGCCATTTTGAACAGAACGTGATATCTCTCACTCCTGACATCCGTTTGAACCCAAATGAGTTGCGTTGGGTTCACAACGATGAGGCCTACGCTCTCATTCGATTTGAAGTGATTCCGAGCACTTTGATTTTTTTAGCAAAATTTGATCCCCTGATCAGGGTGGAACTTGAAACCTCTTCCAGTTACACATGAACATGGATATTCAACCTAAAGACCAAATTGGATATTTTGCAAGATACCCATTATCATTATTTTCATTCATATAGTTTTGTTAAATAGAATTTCTATGGCATAGAGACATTGAGGTCCAGGTGGAACTCGAATCCTCTTACCCATGGATATGGATAATAAAAAAAAACTTAAAAAAATGTAGAAAATCATACTAGAGGCCACATCATATTTGATTGATTATGATTTAGAAGATGTGTTTGGAGAACTTCACAATATAGTCAAATTTATCTGAAATGTTATGTTGAACACAAATCTTGACACATTGTAGTGCATGGCTACCCCACAAATCTTAATCATAATGTTTTCATTGTGGAGAGAGCTTAAGCCTGAAAAGTTATTGCTTGCTAGCTACAACAAATGGCCTTATGTTTTAACCTTTGAAATGTAAATCATAATGTTTTCATTGTGGAGAGGGATTAAGCCTGAAAAGTTATTTCTTTCTAGCTACAACAAATGGCCTTATGTTTTAACTTTGAAATGTAAAATCCAACAACATATGTAAACATGCATTGAAAATCAAGTTCAACCAACAATCACACATTAACAAGCACCGAACTAGAAAAATATATCCTACTAGAATCATATCAATTCAATGAAATCCCAATTTGATATCCCTGAAGCAATGTAGAATAATCTTGTACTGTGAATAGCATAGAGTTCAGATTGAATTCATTCAGAATTTACAAGTGACCAGGAAGCACCACTCTCAAACAATTTGAAAGATCTAGGGAAATTTATCTCCAATAAAAGAATGTTGTGGCTTTTGTCTTTTCCTAACAAATTGGGCCAAAGTTTTGCATTCTCACAACTCAACTGTAGCCAACAAAACCAAATGTGACACTCACCCTCGAAATAATTTGCACAGAGTATGATATGAGACGTGATCATGGGCCCAAGGGAAATACCTGTTTGAGGTAACATAGTTCTAAATGCTTTGCACAAAAATTGGGGATACCTTGAATCTCCCTCTACTAAGGAGGTTTTCTCTTAGATATCAGAAACCTCCTTTTCACTCTCAATGAACATATGGATTGTAAGCTATTTGTTTTGAAATTGCACTTTGAATACTAAAAGTAAAGTCTAAAGATACATATACCCTAATGCAATATGAAATTTTTGTTAGTTGATAAGCATCAATATTTCCCTTTGTTCCTCCATTCTACCAAATAGATTCAAATTTTCAAAACATACAGGCATATTGTAATTTTTGCATGTTCTCAAACTTTCATGTGTGACAATTATATTGCTATACTGTAGGGATTTCACGGGTCTACATTTATGAACAGACAAAGATTAAGTATAAAAATCCTTTTCCAATAACAAAATGCCAATTGGAAGAAAAGGACTTGAACAAATAGTTTCGCTGAATAACCATTTAAACTTTGAAGTCTTTCATATCTTCTAGCACAAAAATAATTATTATATTTGTAGACCTTAAAAGGACTTTCTCAGTTTCAGTGGATAACACTTTATAGTCTTTTATGTCTTCTGGAATGAAAATGATTATTATATTTGTAGACCTTAATGATTTCACTGTTATACGTTTATCAACAAATACAAGTTGAAGATAAATACCTTTTCAACATATATGACTTCAAAAACAAAGTAGGGGAAGAAATCCTCTGTGAGCAATGGAGCAATGGACATTTTAGTTTCATAGACATGGATGGCTTCCAATACAAAGTATGCAAAGAACCTCTCTGTGAAAAATGGACATTTATAGTTTCAACAGATGATAATAAGAAAACAAAGGCTCATTCATTCTATCAACCGTTGGACTAAATTCACAATTCATTTCCAAGAACACTCTTATCACTTTCACACTCAATTCACATTTCATGTCTAGGAATACTTTAAACACATTCAATGACTGTAGAATTAAATCACATAATGTTATTTTACAAGTCACATAATGCCACGCCTGCCAATGTAGACATGTTTTTGCATTTTTAAGTTTGATCCACCAGTTAAAAAGGAAACAATTCTAAACTTGCAATATCAGGTACACAAAAATGGAGACATCTCTAGCATTATTTTTTCCAATGAAATATCCAAGGCCCAAAAGTAATCAAATAGTCTGCGATCATAATGGTAACATACAATATCGTCTACTTGTTAAAATGTAATACCCCAAGTGAAAATGCATCCAATATTATGCATACCACTAGATTCCACAGAGAGAATATTACTCTTGGAGAGTAAGATAAATAATAGAAAATATTCAAATTTAAGAATGTAAATCATCAGAATGATGTTCATTGTAGTACATATGCTCTGATAAAAATCTCAGGACTGTGACCAGAAAAATTTAACTAATTACAACAGTAATTAGTACTTGGAGGCTAAAAATAGCTTTCACATCAACATCTACACTCAGATTTTGTTTGAAACATAGTTCAAACAAAAGGTTTTAATAAGTCGAGATCATAAAGTTCAAATTTGAAATTACATAATATTGTAAATATACAAAGATGGTGAACATGGCACACATGCAAGATACCCTGGTGATTTTTTCTGCAACCCTTCAAAGGCAGCTGTAAATATCAAAATTGCATATCACTGACAATTCACAGATGATTAGATGTGTTTCAATGTCATTGATCAGTTCACCCTAGCCTTTGGGGACCCTTGATATGAATTTAGTGGAGAAGCTCCTGCTCTTAGAAGATTAGTAAGCAGATGATTTGTGTTTCTATGATTAAAATGAAAGTGCTAAGTGGAATTGACATTAGCCCCGGACTGTTTCTATCTAGATCTTTCAGGCTGAGAATACTTTTCCATTTTCTTGACATTCTGCAACTATTCTAATGTCTCAAGCACTTATGTCATAAGTGTTGGACATATTTTCATTGATGTCAATAGTCGATGTGATGATTTGTTGTTATGATGAATTATCATTGTGATTTACCAAATGATATTTTCATTGATGTCAACAGTATATCAGTTAGCAGAAAATGACAAAAGTATGCAGAGATCGAAAGCATAATCTCAATAGGAGGAGAGAATAGTATGCAGAGAGAGATAAAATCTCGGAATCAAAAGTGTAATCTCATGAGAAGGAGTGAACAATATGCAGAGATCAAAGCTCGAAAGGAAAAGCGTAAGCTCAAGGTGAGAAGCCTCAGCAGTCATTCGATCAATAAATTAACCGTGTTGATCATCTCATATTATAGACATCGGTCATATGAGTGACCATGGGCTTGAGGACCGTTGGAGGATTGTGACTGTCAGATCTGCAAGCCAGATCAACGACAGGGAAGAATTGTGGAGAGAGAAAGCAGAATTAGACAACTCTCTAGTTCTAATCCCGCAATCGGTTTATATCGTAAGATCTAACAAACCCAAATATCGACGACTGTGGTTGATCTAACAAACAATCAGATTAAGTCAGATTAAATCGTGACTGTCGAATGTGCAATCACCAAATCAATGGCAGGGATAGATTGTGGAGATAGAAAGAAGAATTAAATATCGTGTTAGTTCCAATCCCGCAATTAGTCAGGACCATCCGATCTTATAGCTTCTAATATCAATGATTATGGTTGACTCAACAACAATGCACAACTTCAAATTGTGGAGTTTGGGTGGCAAGTTAAATCACTCGCAAGTTGTGGTTCCACAATCATCCTTGATCGTGGATCAACTTCAAGAGTCTTCACGACCGTTGGATCACTTTCAGTGGAAGGACAGGATAAGAAAGGTCCAAGATATGAGATCTCGATCACCCGAATATCTATCAGTTGTCGGATCACTTTAAGTTAAAGGATACAATAAGCAAGGCAAAAGGCTTGAGAATTCGATTATCCGAATACTCGTCAGTCGTTGCATCATTCTAAGTGGAAGGACATGATAAGCTATAAAAGCAGCATCGTAGATAGATCGAGCCATCGATCTAAGAACATGATCGATGAACAACATTTACTTCGGTTCCAAAGTTGCGAGGAGGTTACGCTACAGAGAAATCTCACTTCAAGAATTCAGTTTGAGATTTGAAATTCCCGAAGCCTGAAATCCGAAATGAATAAGGACCATCAGATCTGCAGAGAATGCGATGATCATTAGATCAGGTAGACCACGTCAGTAGTGTTGACGATTGAAAACTTCAATGAAGTTTTGCCCGCAAAGTATTGCTAAAGACTATTATTATAAAAACTAAATAATACTAGTAGTTGAGACCCCATGAACTATTGGAGAGAAGATCCATTCATTTTTTATGTTGAGATGATGTATGACATATGGATGATGAGAATTGTGTGGTTATTGGTTATAAATTGAGCTTATCAAGGGTTGTTTCCTTCTGTGACTACATCCTATGCTATTCATTAATTTCATTGTTATATGTTCCTATCGCACCTACACAACAAACATGTTAGTGAAATTACATGAAAGACAAGCCCGACAGAGGAAAAATGGATGCAAATAAAAGGGACCTAATGCTGCAAATACCAAATACAAATAGTTTGGAAGGAAATGAGAAACATTTTCAAGGGTGAAGAATTTAAAGCTATCCACACACTATACTACAAGCATGAAAACTTAACAACTATTGTCAAATTCTAGCTAGTGAATGGTTATGCAATGGTGATTGAATTATATGGTAAATACGCATATGGTTTGAAATGTTGGTGGCGTTTATTGGAAGGGTAATAGTGGTAATGGTTATGGATTTTAAATTGAGTTATATGTTGTGAAATGGAATATGTTTATCGTGCTACTAGCTTTGAATGTGGTGATATTTTCGATATATGTTGATTAATCGTGTTAATGGGAAATTGTTGGCATGTACTATTGAGTTAATGAGATGGGGGTGGAGGTGATGTGAATTTAATGCACGTCACCTTTACCCTTCCCATTTTCCACCACCCTAGTCAGACCATTGTTCGATCTCGCTGTTGTGTTTATGCTCCAGAATTTTAGCAGGTTGAAACCGCTCGGCCACCTCTCGTCTTAAGGATTTGGATTAACAGGTATGTCCTTTTTTTGGGTCATTCTTGACTTCACTCTGGTTATGAAATGATTACTCACTCAATTGTATGGGTTTGTGTTTTTCCTAAGTGTTTCAACTATGTCAAAGTTTTGTTCTTGAATGAAAAATGGATGGTCCTTCCTGTAATATTTTTGAGTTGCAGAGGTTATCGGTCTTCCTGGTGATAAAATCGTTGTTACTACTACTGGTTTAGTTAGAGGGTTTATGTTTAAGTCTTCGGTGGAAACTTATTCACGCACTATCGCTATATCCAGTATCTGGCCTTCATGGGTTTAATGGTCGAAGTTTTTTTGCGTCACTATGTCGTGTTTCACTTCGGCATTCAATTTCCACTGTTAAGGGTCACGAATTGAGTGTTTTGTTCTTAACTCAGCCCTATATCCACCTCAGTACTGTGGTATTTGGATGAAGAAAACAAGGCTTGTACCCTACGTGCATTGATTAAACTACTCGACCGAATAAGATCCTCACCCTTCTTTTTTCCCCCCACCATGGATTGTTACTTGTCCACAAATGACTCATGTCTCTCTCTCTATGTACACCTCTAGCCTCAAAGTTTCACTATTAGGAGAAGTTGGCTTTGTTCCTCCTATGATAGTTGCCGATAAAAACCCTTAACCCTCCAATATGGGGTTTCATAGGAATATTGTCGAACATGTCAAGTTGTTACGGGTTGTTATGGTCTATTACTTGAATACAGACTCGCCCATTGGTCGTCTGACAGTCATGTTGGTATGGAATTTAGTTATTGCCTCTGTGATGATAGTGATAAACCTTACATTGCCAATTTCACTTCTAAAGTTCACAGTCACTCACCTTATGTCAAATAACTCAGTATTATTCATGGAAGGACCTCTGCCCCGATTCGATTGGATGTGTGGGCATGCATAGCTACCACAGCTGGTTTGATTGATTGATTTTTACCACAGTGGTGAATTGTTGGTTGATATATAGTCACTATATTTGCACTTATGATAATTTGGATCATGGTTTGCATTGGTTACGAATTCTTGGCGTTGTTCAAACATGTCGTGTTCTGTCTATGGTATTCTGCAAAATGAAATATTGGACCGGATGACTATAGAAAGTATATCCACTGCATCCTTTTGTTTGTTGGTTGAATAAGCCTAAGTGTGCACAACTCGGTCAATCAAAGTGTGACTAAATTGAAGCAACCTCATATTAAATCCATAGCTCAACATGATAGCCTAGCACGATATACTGAGTTACATTGTGATTGTGTGTTTGTTGTGATAAATGGAAATGTTGCACCGTGGAGTTTTGTTAACTGCACATTGCATGTAGTATGCATGGCATGTTTGTTATACATAGGGGTACCCACATAGTTTTAAGCATGTTATTTATTGCAACTGACCACTGTTTAAAGCAGGCGTGTTGTTGATGAAAGTTGTATTAGATAGGTGGCCTAGCTTTTAAGTCACATTGAATTGTCTTGTTTTTTTAGTGGCATAACTACATTTCCTGGGAATATTACTCATGCATACCTTGTGTCTAAATGGTGGTTGTTGGTTGTATGATTAATTGTCATTTCAGGCATGGAAATTTAGTATTGATTATTTGGGTTACTGCATATAGATGCTAATGAATATCATTGCATTCTGATGGGCTCTATTGTAGTAATAGCGACTTCGTTATCATTTTGAAAACATGTCTTCTAAATATAGTTGTGGATTGAAGAAATGCATGGGCAGTGGTCGATTTTGATAATTACAGATTAGAAATGGGTATTGTTTGTAAATTGTTATAAACTGCAGAGTCTGTGGATGAAGGGAATAGAACCCCTTACAAATTGTGTGGAATACTTATTGTTTTGTAATGGCACTATGTTGGATATTTGATTATTGGACAATGAACTAGTTAAATACACAGTAATGTTATTCGGTCACGATGATTGTTTATTGATGCATCTATTCTTACTAAATAATGTTTTATGGATCACTTGATTAGTTTCATGAACAGTAATCGTTATCCTCCCCTCTCATTATCTCATTTTCCACTAATTACAAACCCTACACATATACCATATTCATTTTTCACCCCCTGTTCTGAGATTGATTACAGTCGAGGGATTTTTTTTGTTAAATTGGATGAAAGTGACAGAGTCCTGTGTGGATTGTAGTGGGGTTTTATTGGTTTTCTTATAGTTGATTGTTGTTATCATTGAGAAGTGATCATATCTTCTCCCCTTTCATTATATCATATTTTCTCTAATTACAAACCCCTCATGTATCCCTGAACCCTTTTCACCCCCCTTCTCGTTGGTTAACAACAAAACAATTTGTATGGATTGGATTGCATGAATCTATTACATTCTGAGCCAAATCTATTTCATTTTTTAAGAGTTGTCATGCATGGTTATTTAAAAGACTACTCGCTAATCGATTATACATGCAGGATGAGTTTTTTCAGTCGGGGAAGCCATGGTCGAGGAAACAAAGGTAGAGGTAACTAGAACCGAGGCCCAAGAAGGCCCAAGTTCTCTATACATTTTGATGTTGATTAAAAAGAGCTTGGGCAAATGGTTCATGCTGGATTATTTGATTGGATTGGGTGTGTAATGTCCCTTTCGAAATAGGAGCTCCAGAGGGGAGGCTTGTTAGCCTAAACCGCTCGTTAGACTATAGCCAGGGCCAGAAAAGGGGTAAACATGGTTACTAGAGGTCACTCCAGTCAAAGATGTTATGTTTGGAAAGTGACATTGGGCTAAAAGTGGGTAAAAGTTATTTTAAGTCATTAAAAGTTAAAAATAGAACAGACAAGCTAAAATTAGAAGTTAAATAGTGAATTGGGGTTTCAACAATGAATTAGGGTGTGGGAAAGATATAAGAGAAGCGTCAGTGACCTAACTCATTATTATGTAGATTATGACTTGTCAGTAAGGAGGGAGGCAGATCTCAGGAGACATAGTTCAGTGGATTCCAGAAGGAAGACACCAGTTGGTTGATTTCGGTGTTAAGAGACACACTCTAGTCACCAGGGAGATCACAAAGATCTTCCATCATTATTCAGCAACAGATTACACTGGGTTTAGCAGCAACGACACGTTTATTCAGGGTGTGGGCACAACTTTGGAGGAGATTCCGCGGATCATCTCACCCATACAGGGAAAGTTCAAAGATTCCACTTTGATCCATTTCAAGAAGGAGACAAGGCTCATCTTTTTCCTAGTTTTATGTCCAGTCCTGACGGTGGAATCACTATGGTGCGTTTCCCCCTAAGAGGGAGCGATGCATCATTTAGTTGCTTTTGTGTTCCAACTAATATCTCTTTTGTCCACGATCTAGCAGAGTGATTTATTATATTCAACCGTATTTAGGATTTTCACTCCCAGGAGTTTCCATAATATAATTTTACTGTCTTTTGTCGCCATTGTTATTATTTGGATGCTTATTTATCTGTTGTAAATAAATAATCCTACACACATTAACAATGTTTCTAGACTAGCCTAGTCAGGAACATTACAGTGGTATCATAGCTTTAGTCCTGCCAGCTTGTGACTAAAGATGATGAGTGTAGCAGAAGACCCAGATGGTTGTGAGCACGAAGGGGACAAATATGTCTCATACGATAGGTGGAAGAAAACAAGGTTGAGTCCTAACTTTCCTCTTTTACATCCCATCTCAAAGGAAGAGGAAGAGGTGCATAGGGAACCTAGGAGATGGGAAGAGCGTGAGGATGAATGTGAGGCAGAAAGGATGCTAGAAGATAGATATGAGTGACCAGAGGGAAACGGTAAGGCCCCCATGGAGCTAAAGGCAGCCTTCATGAAGGTTATCAGTGATATATTACCTAGTCAGCGAGCCATGACTCAGTCTTTGGCACAGGTGGTTGATATATTAGCTATAGTGGGAACCCCAGACACAAAAGCCCCATATGCAACATAGAGGAACTCGGGGGTAGGAAGTAGACCCCAGTCTCCTACTCATGCATACACCCCTTCGAGTAGGATTCCCAGACCTTTGTTTCCCAGTTTCCAGAGAGCACACCTAAAAGAAGCACAACTACTGATAGCACAGAGACTGCCCACTCATGTAGAGGACATCATAAAGTNGACGTGACTTCCAGTAGGACATGACCCTAGTCGAGTATTGTGGGCTCAGACTCAGGAACCTCCCTAGAGAGCCACAAAGTGGAGGACCGCAGCAGCAGCAGGGGAATAACATTGATTTCATCCGAAAAGTTGGTAAACTCATCATACGTTCCTTCGATGGATCATCCAAATGCACCGTCGAAGCTTGGGTACAGAAGCTAGACACATACTAAAAGCTCAACCAGATGACCGAGACAGAGGCCATTAGTTTTTCTACCTTACACTTGGAGGGTGAGGCACACGAGTGGTTGCACCATGGATTGGTGATATTGGGTCACAGTCGCATCACTTCCTATAGAGAGTTCACAGAGAGACTCATGGATAGGTTTGACAGGAGGGATCCCGAGATCCACTTCAAATAGCTAGCCCAATTGAGACAAACTAGCATAGCATAGGCATTTATCATAGAGATTTAGCGCATAGTTGTGTCAGTGACAGATATATTAGAGCCCAGGTTGTTCATGCTATTCACATAGGGGCTCACAGAGCCCTTGGGAGAATGGGTGAAGGCATATAGGTCACCCACCTTACAGGATTCCATCCTACGCACTCGAGATTTGGAAGACTTAGTGCCAAATACTAAGCCCTTTTCTGAACCTTTTGTACCCCAAAAGGATCAAGACAGGAATCCATTCTAGAAAGAATGGAAGAGAAAGGATAATTTGGATGATGAGATGAGGCAAGATCTTATGAGGAAGAATATTTGCTTCAACTGTAGAGACCCTTAGGTCCTAGGTCACAGATGCATGGGAAAGGGAGAGATTCATTATATTGAGGTGGCAACATACAATGTGGAAAATGAGGAGGAGGAGCACGATAGTGGATCCACTAGCTCAGAGGAGGAGTCAAACCAGACAGAGGATCATCCTCCTCGTAAACCACCGATACCAGCAGGAGCCCACCCTATGGTAGTTTCACAACTGCCTGAGAAGGCTAACAGACAAAAACCAGTAAAGGGAGGAGTCATAGCAACCCTTTCTGGTGTTCCCAGGTATGATACCCTCTAGATCAGAGGGACTATTTAGGGGAAACGATAAATCACCCTGATAGATGGTGGGGCCACCCACAAATTCATTGACGCTTCATTGGTATCAAGACGAGCACTTCAAATAAAGGAGTTTGAGGGGTTTGATGTTGTAGTAGAAGATGGCCACACAGTGGAATGCCTAGATAGATTGTCAAACTTGGAGATGAAGTTAGGAAACTACACAGTGAGAGACACATTTTATGTAGTTGACCTATCTGACACAAATGTGGTGCTAGGAGTTCAGTGGATGATTACCTTGGGAAAAATGACCACCAATTACCAAACCTTGGAGATGGGGTTCAAAGACCGTGATGGGAAGAAGGTTTTTCTGAGAGGTATGTCAACATGAACACCTAGGAGAGTTTTAGCCAAGAGGATGGAGAGGATATTCAGACATTGGGAGGTAGAATATGTTCGACAACACAGGTATTCCAACAGAGGACGAACACCTTCAGTAACCACTCACATAACCAGATCAAAGATCAACACATCGATGTTTTCACGTGGTAAAACC
>JASDQU010350778.1:0-10736 GCA_032191745.1 Picea mariana
CCATGGATTTTTTTCTATTGGTGATGTAGATTGTTGTCTCTTTCCCCTCCCAAAAAAATGGGAATGAATAAAGAATTGATCGAGGATTTTCCATTGCGCATTGAGTAATTACTGACGATGATTGATTATGTAGTAAATTGATTGTGTGCTCTGAAATAATGTTACGCAGGGTTATTTAAGTGGTTAGATATTTGATGCGTCTCGAATAGTTGATAAAAATGATGATTGTTGATTAGAATGCTAGCACACATTTTCTTGATGTGGTATAGGATTAGTTGATGTGTTTAGACTCCTTGCGCGTGCTAAATTATATGTAATATAGGGTTTTGGACATCAGACTACTTGCATGTAATGAAATTTTGATGTAGTGAATGATTGTTTAGACCTTAGATTTCCTTATGCTACAAATAAATACGCTCTATTACCTTGTGCCTTCTCTTATGTTTTCATATGATGGATTAACAACCTTTACATGTGTCATTAAATGTATTAATGAATGATGGATTAACAACTTTTATTTGCGCCATTAATTTATTAATGATTGTTGTAGACATTAGACTTCTTGCACGAATTGAAAATTGATATGACATATGATGAGTTATGCGAATGATTACTCGTGTGCCTTGTTTAATTGTGAACTGGGATTGATGGATTGTTAAATTGGGTTATCATAGATATTGTTGATTTATCTAGATGCTTGTGACAGATTGTGTTAGTGGGATGTAGACACCTCCTTGTTCCTCAGAATAGTCGTCAGCCCTGAGACCTTAAATGGTTAAATCAATTGGAACCTGGGCTTGAGCTTTGCTTATGTATCCTGGAGGTCCTAACCTTGTAGGTTAGGTTGGGCGGGTAGTATATTATGAAATTCTTGTGATTATCCTTATGATCCTTATGATTCGTTATGTTGTCTTATGTTATCCTGGTGTCACTTGATGATTAGCTTGATGAAAGGAGTTGAGCAATGTATGATTCATATTATTTATGCGTCATCAATTATTGTACGAATGCAATGATTATGGACTACTATTTATTTGTGTTAATGTGTCAATATGTGTGTCATCTCTCATGCAATAATGTGCCATCTTTATGTCACGAATGATTGATATTGTGTTATTTTGTTTCATTAATATATTGGATGATGTGTCAATGATGTCATTATTAATCGTGATGTTTAATTCCTCAACAATAAAAGAAAAAAAAATTACATGTTGTAGGTCACTTTTTGTTGTAACAACGGGTGCGGGGATGTTACAAATATTAATTTAGGAACAACCAAATAATTTTACTTGCATGTTCAAACTAAGCAAAGAGGTTGACATCTACTAGCCATGATCAAATTTTTCACCATCATTGCTAGAGAAAGCAAAGTAAACGATCACTCTTATGATGTTTGAGCATCTATGCAACCACATAAGTCTACAACTAACCAATGAATTACATTTAGGCATGAGAAACATAGAATGGGAGAACTTCAATCCCTTCTAAATATTACCAATCAAAGAGAGCCTAGAATTTGAATCAATTAAAACTAGATCATGGAAGGGTTTTGGATATGTAAAAACTTAATAAAGAAGAAGAGAGGCATGAAGACAAAGGAAACTCAACATCAATAAGATCATCCTCCATGGTAAGTAATCCCAAACTTAAATCCCTTAAGAAATTGTATTTAGTTCAATCTTCTACAAATAGTGAATCCCTTGCCTAATCTGCACAAAAAAAACAAATTCTGGCACAATTAAATCCCCCTCCAATGAAGTATTTATGTAACCATGACTAGAACTAAAGAAACAATTCTCCCCAGACCATTAATTATAAATAGAGAATGTTGACCCTTGAAATGTATTGGATAATATTATGTATAAAATGTAAATGTGTGGTCATAATAATGGGAGTCAAGCTAGTGATCTTAAATAGTTAACCAAATTTATAAGTGATGTAAGTATTAATGCTAGAATATAATATATGATGGTCTAATATGGATGCCAAGAGAATGAGAGGGTTATGATTTTGTTATCACTATAACAATTTTTTTGAATCCAGGTCTTGGGACTTAACAAGAGGCTAAATTGGTATAGAGGAACGATAGACTAGAGGACGAGGCCACATCTAGCAGATGAGGCTAAATATAGCGGAAAGGTGAAGTTGATGGGACCCAACAGGTCACAGATCGTGGGTGTCAAGGTCACAGATCGATGATCGTGGAGCATATCGGGCTGAGAACTAATGCGGAGGTAAATATTTTGAAAGTGGGCCGATAGAAATACCATGGTTTCGTCTCAAAGGCATGTGGCGCCACCGGATGCATATTAGGGGGAAAAGCGGGTGAGTTTGAAACCAATCAATCACACCTCGATGTCACGTGTCAAAATATCATCGAATATGTCAAATCCAAGGGTCGCATGTAGAAAGGGAAAGTTGACGACCAGTCAAATCATCTCGGGACACCTGTTTGGGTACTTTTCATTCATGCAATGTCGGGTGAGCGTCACCAAAAAACTGATTCAAAGGCTCATCATTTAAAATCAATGTCTGAACTTGATAAGTTGTTATCCATGCAAGGAATTTCATCAATAGCCCATGATTAGCACTCAATGATGACTGTCATTCAAAACATGGGTGAAATTGCTATGTTGTTGGTGATTAACGTTTTATTACAAAACGGGGTAACCGCAAATCAAATCATTCATATAATTCTTTTACAACTAAGGAAGGTAAGATCATGCTTCTAGGAAAACCAAAGGAAATGGGGAAGAGAGATTCAGCATCCTTCACCAAACCTGGATGTTCAAATAATCTGACAAAATTATTGATGAAGAGGAAAGAAAAGCTCGTTGCACGAATATTAGCAACAAAATTTCACACTGAGCTTACAGATGAATTAGGAGAAAGTAAAGAGATAAGATTAAATTATCATATGAAGAATTTTATCATTAATGGATATGAAGATGGGTCCTACATGCAAGTTGGAGAAATTAAAAGGAACAAGCGATGGAAGAAGGAGACTGAAGTTGAAGTGGTTGAAGGTACTGGAGAAAGTCAGCATGTTTGGTTCGACACCTTGAAGTAAGAAATTGCAAATCTGAAATAAATTACAAGCTAAACTAAGTATCTTTTAGGATATTTTGTGATGATGCAGACAAGTGGCATTCAGGACAAAATCTTGAATATGTTAGTTTTTTTATTATAACATTCTCTAGAAAATAGGAGTTTAGTTGTTGTACATTAATTCTTCTGTGGCCAATATCTATTTTTGGAATCTTAGGGAAGATGATCAGTTTTGAATTCCCTATGTAATTTATCTATATATACTATCAAAAAGATAAATGAATGGTTGGACTTACCGGAGAGGCGTCTGCCCTCGTAGCATGAGAACTTTGTAGTTTCTCATGAACTTTAATATAAGAATATAAGGTTTTTCTTAGATAGCCGAGATTCATCATGGTGTTGATGTTCAATGTGTTTTCTTGTTCTTCATATTCATGAATGTATTTTTTCTGCTAGTAATAATCCTTAAGTAATGGAAGGAATTCATTTTTGTTGGTGCTCCTTCTCACATTGATTATACTTGTTATGTATTTTTGGTTACTGTTTCAGGCTTCACTTGTGATTGGTGCTCTGTTTGCAATAACTATCCCATGTGTTTCCTCTTCTAATACTACACCAAGAGATTCTCCCTCTATTAGACGCCTCTTGCTGATAGTAGTCCTTCCTCTCCTCTCCTCCTTCATCTCATATTACTTATTTGGCTGAAAATCATACCTATTTTGCCTCTGTTCCCTCTGGAAATACATAGCTTATAACTCTTCATACTTTTTCAGGAACAGACCCCATTGCCCAATGGCCCTGCTCTTTTGTTTTGTCCTACCACCTTTAAATTTTACACCATGGAAGAATCTGACCTATGTACATGTATCGCCAAATATTTTGAATACCCCAAAAAGTTGTATGTCCGAGAGAGCCCTCTCTGGTTGGAAAGGTCAGAATCCAACCTAAAGTTTGTTGAAATAGTTACCATTGTCGTTTGTCTATTAGTCAGACAAAATTTACAGAGTGCTAACATTTTGGCACCGTTGTCGGAGACAAAATTGAAAAATTTTCCCCAGGAAAGAACAACATGATTGATTTCTAATGACTGAGAGCAGTAGACACTTAGGAACATACTGGTTGTATTCCTGCTCTAGCGACTCCACACATCAAAAATCAGTTTGAAGGTGATTCCATTGGTAGAAGAATCCAGGAATTTAAATTTTTGTTGGAGACTCCACTCTCAATGCAGAATCTAGGTTCCAAAACATCATTGGTGAATGCACTATCCGAAGATAAGATCCCTTGACAGAGGTGTGAAAAGGAATCATGGCAGAAAACAAGTACTTAAAATTGGGTTTTTTCCAAGACATTATATTTTTTGTTGTGAATTACCTATGGTCCTTTCTTGAACATGCTAAACAAATTTTTCTTCACTTACTACATGTAAATGATGATCATGATAATCTTGAAATTGTATATCCTCCTTTTAAAATTATACAAATATCCCCTCAGTTTATCACTGATTTTGATCAAAATCTCCCATCTGAGCCATGCAATAACCACAACCAAGTTGATAAGCCTCATGAAACCAAGGTTGATATTTCACTTCATGTACTTGATCCAACACCCTCCAAGACCCAACACAGATACAAACCCTTAAAATTACCCCACATCCTTCATGATTTTCGTCCAAAGCACTATGAACACTTACATGTGTTTGATGGAGAACTCGGTGCCATCACAGCTAAAAAACACATCCAAGAGTTCGACCATTTTATAGATTTTTTTGAGATTGACCATGACGATGTTTGTATGATGGATTTTTCTCAATCCTTGAGAGGAGATACCAAATAATGGTTTAAACATTTGCAGCCAGGGACAATTAGCTCATGGGAAGAATTGAAGAGTGTTTTTTCGAAGTTCTAGGGTAAGAAGAAATCTCTAGACCTACAACTTACATAATTCTATGCCTTGAAAAGGAAAAGCAACGAGACCATTTCCACATTTAGTAGAAGGTTTTCTAGTATTTATTATGATCTACCCAAAGAAATTCAACCCACTTAAGTTGTTTCCATGCTCTAGTATGCCACTACTCTTCACCCAGATTTGTATTTCCTCCTGATGGAAAGAAGACCTAAGACCTTACAACAAATGTTTAATGATGCTCAGGATATTCAACACAATATCCTAGCATGTGAACATATTTGAAGTGAAGGGTTAGGTGTTCCAGGACATGATAATGAATATGAACAAAGAACATTTGACGGGAATTTTGAGCACAAGATTGATAATATCATAGGTCCTCTTGAAATTTTGAATGCTAATGATTTTGAGAAAGATTATATTCCACTTATTGAAAGAGAAGGCACTTATATAGCTTCTAATCCACCCCATGACAATCATGGAGCTTATTGTTTCATATATTTAGTTGTAGATAGTCAAGAACATGAGTTTGCAAATCAGCTTGTTGAGAAACAGGTTGATGCTCCAAGTTTTTTCTTGCTAGATGACATTGCAGATGTTGTTGATTTGCCTATATATGATGAATATAATTATGATTATAATGTTGACTTATTAGAACAACCAATTGCATTTTCTCTCTCTGAAAATTTTCATTTTCAACAGTGTAGTGAGATCCATCAGCCTACATGTCAAAGTTACAAAGAAGAAGGTACTGAAACAACTGAAGAAAATTCTTTACCCTTATTCTTTTCTTCATTTAAATTGTTGAAAGAAAATGTTAAGATCATAATTGAAACCAAGGAATGTGTGTTGATTCCAAATCACAATGATTCACTGAAAAAAAATTGACGAGGAATTGCATCCATCGGACAAAGAGGAGTCTGAAAATAAGTGTGTTCAACAATCTAAAGAATTTAAAAATATCCATATGAAATAAATGAAGGAAATGAAGAAATATTTGAATCAGGAGTCAGAACCTTGCCATTATGTTTTTCTTCTTTCAAATTGTTCAAGAAAAATCACATTGTTTTAGATCAGAAACCCTCCAAGCATGATGTTGAATTTAAAGAAATCAATAGGTTTGCAAGTGAAATCTACCTTCCATTATGCTTCTCTTCCTTTGAATTGTTGAGAGCCAATCATGAGACGACAGAGGAAACTGGTAAAATCATTGTTCTTCAAAGTCATTTTCCTTCTTCTAAAATTGATGAATATATTCAATAAGATTTCCAGCAAGACAAAGTATTTCAAAGTTGTTTTTCTTCCCCTATGAATGATGTGGTTGTTCAAGTTCTAAGTGGCCTAGACATGGAAGAGGATTCTGAAATTGCATCTATGGAAACTTTAAACAGTGAACAAACAAATGACATAGAGTTTCAGGAAAGAAACAAGACTATGTATGCCACTTTCCAATCAGAAATACAGAAAGATAATGAAGATGCAGTTGTTTTATTTGATTCATTTGAAAATCATGGTTTTGAAAATGCATCCATGAGAAATCTAGACTGTGAAATAGTTCGTGTTGTTAGCTTTTCACATTTACAAGGAGATTATGAATAGGAACTAATCTCCATTTATTCATTGGAAAGGAAAAATGACAGTCCTCAAGAAAATTTCCAGAAGGTTAATAAAACCAAACCATAATTGTTTGATGAACAAGAGGATAGCCTTGATACACATAACATGATTGTCATATTTGAAGGCATTCAAGAATGTATGAACATTTTTGTTGAGATGCATGGAAAAGCAGACAAACCTATTGTTGTCATTTCAATTGAAAATGTTCTCAGAACAGAATAAATAGAGCAAGAACAACAAACACTTATGAAAGTGGCTTGTCTTTCTGTTTTTGTTCTTCCAGAAGAAATGATTTTTCATGGTTTTCCTGATCCTGTGGCATGTTATATGGAAAATTATAACAATCAAAATTTAAGGCTTAGGATGGATTGTAAGCTCAGAGANATAAATTGGACAATAAATATTAATCTATTATCTCATTTATAACTGAGTGATTTGGGGTTGTAACATAATTATAAGTGTATTTATGTGAGTTGTAAAGTAGTTTAACTCAGTTAAGTGAGTTAAGCTCAGTTGTACTAGTTGTAACTAAACTTGCACTAGTGAGAATTCAGTGAATTGATTATTAATTAATTCACAATCAGTAATCTCACATGCAACTGAATATTTACCACTGTTAACTACATGCATGTCAGATCCAATGGAGACCCAATTGAGATAACAGGTAAAAGGGATAGTTTTGATATAATTTGTGAATTGAGTGAAGTGCACTCATGCAATCACACACAGTGGATATGCCCATGAGCATCTGCAGTCTAGTGAAGGGGATTCAATCATCCATTGCAGGGATTGAGCAGAGGAGGCAGGTTGTTTGGACACAGAGCACATGTATTTGTTGATTTTTGTATGAGAGTGTGAGACGATTTGTATTGTACCGAGAGCTCTACGATTAGAGTTTTGTATGATATTGTTTCATGATCCATGATATACATAATATATGATAGTGGGGTTTTTATCTTTATGCTTTCCCAATAAAACATATGTGTTATGTTTGATTGATTTTTTTTTCTTGATATTGCATTTTCGATCATGGTTTAAATTCCGCAAGAATATTAGTAGAAACGATTATGTATTTAACAAGCAACAAATAATTGTTAGATCAGGAGAATCCGGGCAATACTTAGTTGGTATTGAAATTTCTACATGGTACCAGAGCTACATTAGTGAGGTGCGAAAATTTTAAGATTTTCGCAGGTCCCTCCTCTAGCAGGGTGCGGCGGCGTACGACTAACTGGTACGCACATAATAGTTATTGTACAATTTTGCAGGCTACTGTGCATTACAGTGTGGAAATCCCTGAAAATTTCCACACCCTAGACACTTGTAGGGTGCATACTCTCTGCATGCCACTGTGCATCATAGTGCGAAAATCATTAGAGATTTTTTGCAAGCCACTATGCATTACAATGCAGAAATCCCGCAATCAAATAACTCGGGAGGTGAAGAAATGCTTGTAAGGTTTGCAAGCTAGGTTAGAAGCAGTTGTGGGGGTTTAGCGTGAGACTGGAACGAGCAAGTAGGATTGCAAAAGATGATTTTGTGATTGATAGAATTTGAATTTGCAGAAAGATGTTTCTTGGTGCTACAGTTGATTCAAGATCGAAATGGCTTTAAATGGCTTGAGGTTGGAGTATGCACTCGAGGGAAGCTCGAACTACATTGCTTGGAAGGACAGGATGGAGGCAGTACTCAAAGATAATGGCTTGAAGGATTTCATTGACAGAGATGTTCCTAAGCCAGTTGCTACAGACACTGCAAATATTGATGCATGGAAAAAGAAAGTGGCAAAGGTTAGGACGATTCTGTTGGAGGGAGTACAAGACCACATTGTCTCAAGTCTCCATGGGAAAGCCACACCACATGCAATGTGGAAGGTTTTGACGGATCTATTCCAAAACAACAACGACCATAGGAAATTGGCACTCAAAGATAAACTCAGGAAGATCAAGATGGAAAAGGGTGACTCCATTCCAAAATATCTCATGAAGTTTGTCCAATGTCGGGATGAGATGGGGAGTGTGGGAATAATAGTAGCTGATGATGATTTGGTGAGCTTGGAACTCCTAGGACTTCCCAAGAGTTGGCATAGTTATCAAGACTCTATCAATGGAAGGGAAAAATTTCCAGATTGGGAACAACTATGGTCGGATCTAGTGCAGGAAGAGTTCATGAAGAACACCAGAGATGGATCTTAATAAAAACGTGATGATGAAGAGTATTATTCTTTGGATGCTAAGGAAAGGAGAGGAAAGGGGAAGAACTTCCATTCAAAATCCGAGCCTAAAGTCAAGAAGATGGATTTGTCCAAAGTGAAGTGTTTTCGCTGTCACGAACATGGGCATCTCGCTACTAATTGTCCGCAGAAGAGGAAGAATAAGATGGTTGTTGGAGCTGCAACTTGTGAGGCCCTTGCCTCGCAATTGAACTTGAATTCTCTTTGATCACATGCATGGCATCAACTGCATCAAGATCGGTGTGGCATTTGGATAGTGGTACTTCCTTCCACATGATGGGAGATAGAGAGTCTTTCTGTGACTTGGAGGAGAAATATCTTAGAATGCATATTGAGATGGGTGACGATGGATGATACAATGCAACTGGAATTGGTACCATTACCTTTCAGAGGGATTCAAGTAAACCATTTCAATTGAAAATTGTTATGCATGTTCCAGGTCTAAAGAAAAACCCGGTCTCAGTCGCAATGTTGGAGGACAGAGGCTATGATGTTGTTTTCAATGATGTAAAATCTTTCCTGCGACATAAAGAAACGGGTCAAGTCAAGAAGATAGGGATTTGAGTTAAGAATCTCTACATGTTGGAGGTAGATGGTTGTGCTGCCATGATGGAAAAGGCAGAAAAAGTGGTGAGCTGGGACGAGGGCGAATTATGGCATAGGTGATTGGGCCATATTCATCATGGAGCCTTGAAGATCATGCAGCAAATATTTACTGGACTTCCAATGGGAACACTTGCTCAGTTAGATCAGTGCAAGCGTTGCACCATGGGGAAGTATGTAAAGTCCACTTTTCATGAAAAGGATAACCATGCTTTGGTGATCCTAGAGAGAATTCATACAGACGTGTCTGTACCATTATCAGTTGCTTCAACAACAAAACATAGGTATTATGTTATTTTTGCTGATGAATTTTCTCATAAATGCTGGATCTTCTTCATGCAGAAGAAGGATCAAACATTCTCAAAGTTTTTTGAGTTTAAATAATTGGTGGAGAAAGAGTCGGGGAAGCAAGTGAAGGCTCTAAGGAATGATAATGGTGGAGAATACATCTCTAAAGAATTCAAATACTTATGAAGCAAAGAAGGAATTCAAAGAGAACCCATAGCGCCTCATAACCCATAGAAAAATGGGGTCGCAGAGAGGAGGAACAGAATGATCGTGGGTGCAACACGAGCGATGTTGCAAGATCAAGGCCTACCAATGCATTTGTGGGTGGAAGAATGCAATACTGTGATTTATGTGGAAAATTGTTGTCCTCATAGAGTACTTGGCATGAGTACACCTGAAGAAGCTTTCACTGGTAAGAAACCTGATGTTTCTGATTTTAAGATTTCTGGCTCATCTGTTTATGTGCATGTGACCAAGGATGCCAGGAAGAAGTTGGAACCGACTGCTGAAGTTGGGATATTTGTGGGGTACATAGAAACACCACATAATTATCATGTGTATTTTCCTAACAGTAAGATGACTATTATGATACAGGATATAAAATTCGATGAAGGGAAATCCATGCAGTTGTCGCTTGAGAGGGAGCTAGACTTGCATGTAGAAGAGGAACTGTTGGTTCCCAAAGATATGTCTCAAGATGTGGATCAACCACATGAGGAGATTCATGGAGTGGAGGGGGCCACTCAAGCATAGCCATCCATCAGGAATGGCAGAAAGTGAACCACAGAAGCTGATAGATTAAGACTAGATGCTGCACAGAATGTAGGAGTCCCTACTTCACAGCGCAGACAGAGACAGTCTCCTGATTGATTTACTAGATACATGGCTCTCATGAGCAAATGTATTTTGACTAAACCATCTTCCTTTTAGGAAGCAGTGCAGGATCCCACTTGGGTTGACGCTATGGTAGAGGAGTATGAATCCATTGTCAAAAACAGTGCATGGGAAATTGTCCCAAGACCAGTTGACAAATCAGTGGTAG
>JASDQU010350781.1:2108-12206 GCA_032191745.1 Picea mariana
ATTTTTTGGGACACAGGGGCAGACCCAAGGTTCAGTTCTAACAGCGCACCAACAAGCCCTAACTATTGGCCCTTTCAGCAACACCTCTGAAGCAGATGCAGTTTCACCCGAAGTAGCAATAGGGGGTTGCAGGACACATGTGTCTACAACTAGAGGAAATACAAAGTGGATCTAATACAACAACACAACATCTAGATATCATTTACCAACTTAATCCTATTTCTCACAGTTATATTTCATATCTAACATAAAGATGCGATAACAGAATATCAGAAGACAAAAGAACACAACATCGACCACACATAACAACAAGATATACGTGGTTCACCCTCTCCCTAGGGCTACATCCACATAATTGTGTTTCTTGATATTATAGGAAAACATATAGTTCTATATGCTCTCTTAGCTTGCATATCTCTCTCTCCTTCTCTTCCCTTCCCGCGCACCCAGCTACAGGGTTGATCTTTGCACCCAGCTAAAGATCTTATAATACCCAAGTGCTCTCACACACAACACTTCTCTCTCTCCTCAATGATAATAACAATGATAATGACCAATTTCCTTCCTTCTTACAATAGAGAACCCTCTTCTCTCATCTAGGTTCTTATTTATGCATTACAATTTCTCATCGACAACCTTAGGCCGAAACCTAGGTGTCAAAACCCTAGATACCAAAACCCTAGGTGTCTAAAACCCTAGTTCAACTTGACCCACGTTTTCGGGCTTCGCTAACTTGTCTTTCCTTCTTTCCCATGAGGTGTTCCAAAGCATCTATTGGTATCTTTTTATACTTGTTGAGTTGTCCATGATCTATCTTCCTTGTTGATCTGTTCTCCTCGGTCTTCTCGTCCAATGGCTAGTTTTCACGTACTTCGCTCCATCTTTTTTTCTTCTTTGACCACTTCGGCCTAATCTCAGTCAGTGTGTCTTCCACGCAGTTCGCACTTTGCCTCTTCTTCCGTAGCCTTCGCTTTTTTCCATAACCAAGGGCCAACAATCTAGGAGGGAGACATGTGGCAGAAGACAAAGATGACACGTGGCCCAATCAGCTGGTGACAAGTGTCAAGGTATTAAGTATACGAAATTCATGAATAAAGGTGACACATGGAAGCCACTCAACCAATTCCACATCAACAGTGATGTCAAAACGCCACGTCACTCCGAGATTACTAACTTTGGGTATATCCAAGCTTCTTTTATCATCTAATCGCCAAAGTCTGGAATCTCGAAGTAAAGCTAATCATTGATCTACTTCGGGATAATTCTTGACCATTGATTAAACGTAATGGAAGGATAGAGTAAGCATGCATCATGAAGTAACGCTAATCGTTGATCTACTTCGGGAGCATTATTAACCATTGATCAAGAATAGTTAAAGGATAGAGTAAGCGTGAATCATAAAGTAATGCTAACCGTTGATCTACTTCAGGAGCATTCTTGATCGTTTGATCGAGTATAGTGGAAGGATAGCATAAGGAGTACTAACAACTGATAGCAATCGGTTTCCCACTGTTGATGACCACTTCGGTAGTTCAAAATATGGAAGAGTACAAGGTTTGGAAAGTCCAATAATCTCGAATACCCGGAGAGTTGGAGCTCCTTTCTTCCTAATTCTACAGTCCTAGCTTATGGTCATGTGAAGGTTCTTAAGAAACTCGAGGGCCAAGTTCAATAACTACACGAAAAAAATGATTTAAGCCTTTGGTTCTTGGCAGAAGGGCATATGACAAATAATGTCAACGTGGAGTGCTTATATGTACTTTGACGAAGTTTACTTCAGGAAATATTACTCTGATAAAATGCAAGAAGGATGAAGTTCGAAGGAATTGGTTCCATCACAGGTCTCGTGATATAGGAATAAGAGTTAAAGAAGAGGCGCTAGGAACATCGCTTAAATGGATAATTTTGTGGTTTTGAGCCCATGGTTCTCTTGCTTCTAGAATATTTTTCTCGTATAAGAAATTCCATCTAGGAGGGAAAGTACCTCCCACATCTGCCGAAACATCAACATAAACAACATGAAGGATTTACAATAAATGGAAAGAAAGAATTGGTGTGCAAGTTGAAAAGATCTCTTTATGGTCTAAAACAATCACCAAGGATGTGGTACCAAAAGTTTGACATATACATTCTTAGTTTGGAATTTGTGAGAAGCAAGGTTAATAACTGTGTATATTCCAAGGAAGAAGGCAGGAGTTTCATATATGTAGCTTCGTATGTCGACCACATGTTGTTGGTCGGGAACAACATGGATGCAATAAAGGAGGTGAAGATGTAGTTGTCCTCAAAGTTCAACATGAAGTATCTCAGTGCAGAGAACTTCATTATAGGAATGGAGATCAAATCAAACAGTTAGAAAAGTTACCATTCCATAACAAAGCATATTGATGTACAATACCATTTCATGAGAAACATGGTGGAAAGAAATAAGGTGTTGTTGGAGAAAGTAGACACTTTAGAAAACATAGTAGACTCTTTGACCATGTATGTGAGTGTTTTGAAGTTCTCTTGGTGTAGAGAGGCAATAGGCATTGTTTCCCTAGGTCTGTGAACATAAGTTCAGGCTCTCATGTATCAGCAAAGAAGAAAACAATTGGAAGAATGTTGGGTTGTTATATTATTTGCAGTGAAAGAACAATCAACCGATTGGCTAGTCAAGGTGGATCAACTAGGTAATGAATCGATTGATGGGTCATGTCAAGTCGAAGGTTGAAGTGGTTGACCAAAAAGTCAAAGGTGAAAGTGGTCGATTGAAAGGTCGGAAGGTCGAGTGACATAACGTCAAGTGGAATTCAACTGGTTACCGATTGGAGGTCGACTAGGTAGTCAACTATAACAAAATCCCAAGATTTGTGGGATTACAACCAATCATCTATGTGGATCTGTAACCGTTTTTGGGTGCCATGATTTAGGTTTTTGCATGCAGTAAATCCTATAAATATGGTGTGATGTAATACAGTAAAATATAATATTTAGAAGAATCATGAGGGTCATTTAGATGCAAGCCGAATTGGTTGCAGGGTTTCTTGGGTTGTTATATTCTTTGCAGTGAAAGTATATAAGTTGAGGTGGATCGACTGATGGTCAAATTCAAGGTGGATCGACAACAAGTCGAAGGTCGAGGTAGTGGACTGGGTAAATTCGAAGTCGAAGATATCGATGACAAGTCGATCGAAAAAGATGTCAAAGTGTGGGCGCGAGATGACCAACTGAACACCGAATGAAGGCCAGTTGATAATCTGACTTGGAGCCAATTGTAACAGAATCTTGAGATTCGCAGTATTTGTAGCCAATGATCTGCATGGATCTATAACCATTTTTGGGCGTCATTTATTTAAGGTTTTGTCTATTTTAAAGCCTATAAAGAAGGCGTGGTGTAAGGCTGTAAAGCTAATGGTTAATCATAGAATCTTTAAGGTTGTTGGTCATGTAGATGTAAACTGAATTGGCTATAGGGTTGTTCTTGTGTAAGCAAGAGGTATGATGTTGATTGTGTCTTAGGTGTGGACCAAGGTTAGACATGTGACATTTTATTCATATTGAATAGGACATCAAGAGAGAAAAATGCTTAAGGAATGTTGGCTTTCCTAGTTTGGGTTTCCATGGTAAAATCTATGTTTATTACGTGTTTGCTTTGTCATTTATGTTCTTGATTAAATTCTTCCTCTCTTATACTAGGTTTAGTGTGGAAGTGTGTTTCATTTCTTGACATTTGGTATCAGAGATTTAGGCTACACAATCACATGTGGTATCAAAGCCTTAGGATACACAGTCACATGTGGTATCAGAGATAAGTTAAGCTTTGGCGTGTGGTATTAGATCTTGATTTACCAATCTTGAATCTGAGAGCTAAACCCTAGGTACAATAAGAGTAGTAAGTCATAAATTGTGTTAAAGATCATGGTAAATAATGGAGAGCATCTCAAGAATAAAGACAAAAAAATTCAATGGCCATAATTTTGAGCTTTGGAAGCTTAAAATGGAAGATCTTCTTGTAGATCAAGAACAATGGAAAACGATATGTCTAGGTACCTAGCCGACAGGCATGTCGAAGGAAGAATGGGAGAAAATCAAAAGAAGAGAAAGAAGTATGATTCATCTTTGTCTTACATATTTGCTACTGCTAAATGTCTCGGGTGAAGATTCAGCCAAGAAACTGTGGGACAATTTGGGAAGCTTATACAGTCGAAATCTCTGGTAAATAAGTTGTTTCTCAAAAAGAATTTGTATCTTCTGAGGATGGGCGATGATAGTTCGGTGACTGAGAATTTAAGTGAATTTAATACAATTTTAGTCAGTTATTTTCTGTGGATATTAAAATCACTAAGGAGGAGAAGTGTATTAGCCTATTATATTCTTTGCTAGACTCCTGGGATATATTAGGCATGGATATAGGGAGTAATACAACCACACTAGCGCTAGAAGACATGGTTGCTTCTCTACTATCAGAGGAAATGAGAGAAAGAACATGAAAGGATCGACCAAAGATTCTTTAATGGTGAGAGGTCGACCAGTAGACAGAGATAAAGGAAAATTCTCCGGTAGAAATTATAAGTTGAAGGGTAGATCTAAATCCCCAGTTCAATCGACGTGAAGATGCTATAAATGAAGTAAAGTTTGGCATTACAAAAAGGACTACAAGTCGAAGGCAACATAAGTCAGTACCAGATCCGACGAGAAGTAGTCGACTGAGATAAAGATGACCCCGGATAAGGGAGGTGATGTGTACCTGGCATCGACCAGTACACAGTCAGATCAAAATGTTTGGTTGATCAACTCAGGAGCATCCTATCATATCACACCACATAGAGAATGGTTTTGTGAGTATGAATGATATGATGTAGGTGATGTGTTCTTGGGGGATGAATCGAAAACCAATATTGTCGGACAAGGAAGAGTTCGACTCATACTGCAGGATGGGAGGAAAATAACCCTTCCAGGTGTGCTACACATTCTAGGTTTGGAAAGAAACCTGATATATGTCAATAAGATGAGTGATGCAGGCGTGTCTACTCTATTTCAGAAGGATACGTGCAATATGGTCAAAGGTGTGATGGTATTAATGAAAGGAGTTTGGATTGGAACCCTATACAATTTGTTAGGGAATTTCGACTCGACTAGATGCAACAACATCATTGCTCCTGAAGTCGACTTGACATTGAATTTGACTCGACGTCAACTCAACTCGACTCGACTCAGGCTAAGTCAGTTCAAACCAACTCAAAAATACATCATAAATTCAATGCGACCATGCTATGGTACAAGAGGATGAGACACATTAGAGAAAAATCACTTCGAGCTATGCACAACAAAGGTATGGTCGAAGGTTTTCCTGAATCTGATTTAGAAGTCGAATTTTGTGAACATTGTGTATATGGAAAACAAAGTCGATTGAGATTCCCATTTGGAGCGACAAGGGAAAATGGGATTCTAGAATTGGTGCATAGTGATGTGTTTGGCCCAGTTTCAGTGCCTTCACTTGTGGATCCTTGTATTATGTCTCCTTCATAGAAGATTTTTCTAGGAATACATGGATGTATTTCCTGAGAAAGAAATCATAGGTTTTCGATAGATTTAAAGAGTTTAAAGATCTTGTGGAAATCCAGACAGATAAAAAGATTAAAGTGTTGAGGACTTGTTAGCACTGAGAGTTGCCCTCATATTGCATGAGGATAATCCCATTACCCATCAGAATATTTGGTGGATGTTGGGCTTTATGAATGGAGGTCAAATGAACAAAACTCAGTATAAGAATTATTTTAGTACAGGAACTGGACAAGAAATGCACAGGGAAGTGAGGGTCTCATTAACTTCAGTCAGTGATTTGAGTTTAAGTGCAAGTAGAAGGAAGAATTAGTGAGAAAGGTGGACAAGTCTACCATGGGCATCCGGCTTTGAAGCAGCTTGGTGAAGAAAAAATCAAGCTCAATAACACTCTTGAACTTAATCTTCAAACATTGAAAAATGTTACAGAAACATAAAGATCAAACCTACATCACAATGCAACTACAACAACTCGACTGGATCCTCCATTCCTGAGCCTTTCAGTGTAAGGGGAAATAAGGTAACAAGGAAGTTGACTAAAACTAGTCACAACAATACTGTAATCAAACCTACATTACAATAGAACTAAAACCCTTGACTGGATCCTCCATGCCTGAGTGTTTTAGCACAGGTTTTACAAATAGATGAGAGAAGTTGACTTCTATTAATGCGAAAGTCTCAAATTTGATACATAACTAGAAAACAATTCTATAATCAAAATAGGGAGCTCTGCTCAACCAGTTGGCGACCTTAACAAAATATCAAACTGATCTATTTATACTTAGACCAGTCTACTACTTCCAGGAGTATGATCTGGCAACACCATTCAAAGCTTTGTGTCTGAGTGGTCCTCTATCAGACTGGGCGTGTTTCCCTCTGTCAAACGCAAACCAGGTTCAGCGAGGACCTGCAGAAAATCGACCATTGTTCTACCCTATTGACATTCTGGCCTTCTTGGCCATAACTATCGAGCCTTCCATTTATGGGCTGAGCTAAGGTTTCAGCTACCATCCCCTGCCTCATTAATTGAATCTTCATCGGGATTAGAGTGCGACGAGACGAATGATCTGCAGAAGACCACTTGTCGTGATTGGATTGGACACTAAGGTCATGGAATTCAACCCTCACTCATTGGTTGATCGCTCCTTGGGATTGGAGTGTGACGGGACAATTGTCGGGTGGCCACTTGTCGACCCGAGATAGGGCGCTATATGTGCATGTGCATATCGAGGTCGTGAAAAGTGGTTTGGACCTTCACCACTTTTGGGCTCGATATGCACCTCCTTCTGACACGTCGCCTCCCCGCGAAACCACGGTTTCGATATCGGCCTGCCCTTCGGATTTTAACGTCCGTGCATGTTGCAGCCCCAATATGACTAGCGACCGTCAATATGGAGGGGAGATGATATCTCGGCGCGTCGGCTACTTTTAGTGCCCCTGCTAAACTTTTGTTCGCCCGCTAACTTTGGAGTCCTTCCATTTGCGTTTAAAAATAGCGCCACATCGAAAATGTGCAAGGGAAAAACGCCATTGTAACTGCCTTTTCCTACTTTGTGCGTTGATGGCTGTCACCTATGAACTTGAACAACTGTATGTGATAACAGGACCAACAATAGTGATGAATTATGTGGAAAGGAATTTAATCAATTTTGCAAGTAGTGTGGCATAATGCGCCAAAATACCACACCATATACCCCACAACAAAATGGAGTTGCTGAGAGAATGAACAGAACATTGATAGACAAGGCAAGGAGCATGCTCAGTGGTGTTGGGCTCACACAAGAATTCTAGGCAGAGGCAATCGACACTGCAAGATATCTGGTGAACATGTCTCCTTTGTGGGTTCTAGTCGACACGACTCCATATGAGGTATGGTCTGGTAAGAAGCCTTCGGCTTCACATCTCAAAGTATTTGGTTGTGATGCATTTGTGCATGTTCCCAAGGAAAAGAGGATCAAGTTGGACAAGAAGGCAGTCAAGTGTATTTTCATTGGGTACAAAGAAGGAATGAAATGATATAAGCTCTGGGATCCTGAATCAAGGAGAACAATGTACAGTCGAGATGTGTTCTTCAGAGAAGTCGAAGGCAAGTCTGATCCTAAAGTAATTGTTCAGATTGAGAATAATCTTGAAATAGTGGAATTTTAACTGAGGAAGGAAGAAGATAATTTAGATGAGTCGACTTAATCAAAGAAAGAGGTGGAACAACCGACCCCAGTGATAAATAGGTCAGAACGAGTAAGAAAACCATTCGAAAGGTATATTCCACCCGACTTCCTTTCCACATTTGTGTTAACTGTCATCGACRATGAGCCCAAGTCGGCTAGTGAGGCAGACRACTCGRTAGGGGGTAAACTYTGGAAGGACRYCATGGTCGAAGAGATGGAATCCTTGCATAAGAATGAGACATGGGACCTAGTCAAGTTACCTAGTGGAAGAAATTTCGCCGATAGAAAATGGGTATTCAAGAAGAAGATGAATGTTGCAGGACAAGTCGAGAAGTTCAAATCTCGACTAGTAGCAAAAGGATATTCCCAAGTTGAGGGAGTCAACTTCGGTGAGATTTGTTTCCCTGTTTCCAAATTAACTTCCGTTAGAGTACTAATGTCTCTAGTTGCAACATTTGATCTGGAAATAGAAAAGATGGATGTAAAAAAAGTGTTCCTACATGGGGACCTAGAAGAATAAATCTACATGAAACAACCTGAAGGATTTGTAATAAAGGGCAAGAAAGAGTTGGTGTGCAAACTAAAAATATCCCTTTATGGTCTAAAGCAATCATCAAGGATGTGGTACCAAAAGTTCGACACATACATCCTTAGTTTAGGATTTGTGAGAAGCAAAGTTGATCACTACATGTATTCCAAGGAAGAAGGCGAGAGTTTCATATATGTAGCTTTGTATGTCGATGATATGTTGTTGATTGGAAACAACATGAATGCAATAAAGGAGGTGAAGAAGCAACTATCCTCCAAGTTCGACATGAAGGATCTCGGTGTAACAAACTTCATTCTGGGAATGGAGATTAAGAGTGATCTAGTTAAACTAGATGAAGTACATTGAAACAGTTCTGAAACGTTTCAACATGCAGGATTGCAAACCGGTGAAGATGTCAATTCTTGTCGGAGCAAGGATAACTGTTGAACATTGTCCGAAGACACTGGAATAAATAAAGGATATGGCACGTATTCCCTATGTAAGTGTTGTTGGTATTCTAATGTATGCGATGGTCTGCACTCAACCAAACATTGCCCATGCAGTGGGAGTGTTGAGCATGTACATGCCAACACCTAGAAAGGAGCACGAGACAGTTGTCAAGAGAGTATTCATGTATTTGTGTGGCACGAAAAACTATCCTATATGCTACCAAGGAAAACCTGGAGGTGACAATGGTAAATTAAATGTACATGGCTTTGCTGATGCCGATTGGGCTGGAGATCTGGATCGATGGAGGTCAACTACCAGATATGTCTTCAAGATGTTCGGTGGAGCAATAAGCTGGATGAGTAAGCGACAAGCGGTCGTAGCCTTGTCAACAAAAGAATTTGAATACATGGCGGCCACACATGGAAGCAAAGAAGCGGTATGGATGCAATCACTGTGTTCAGGAATCGACTTTGAGCAAAAATCTATGAAGATAAGTTGCAACAGTCAAAGAACAATATTTTTGGCAAAGAATCATGCTTATCATTCTAAGACTAAGCACATTGATGTACAATACCATTTCATGAGAGACATGGTGGAAAGCAACAAAGTGTTGTTGGAGAAAGTGGACATGTTGAAAAACATAGCAGACTCGTTGACCAAGTTTATGAGTGTTGTGAAGTTCTCTTGGTGCAGAGAGGAAATGGGCATTCTTGCCTTGGGTCTGTGAATGAAAGTTTAAGATTCTCCTAGTTTTAGCAAAGAAGACAATAAATGCGAGAATGTTGGGTTGTTATATTTTTTGCAATGAAAGTCTAGTCGAGGTGGATCGACAACAAGTCGAAGGTCGACATAGTCGACCGGGTAAAGTCGAAGTCAGAGATATCAACGACAAGTCGATCGAAAAAGAGGTCAAAGTGCAGGTGTGAGACGACTAACTGAAGATTGAATGAGGTTGACCGGTAGTCGACTAGTAATCTGACTTGGAGTCGACTATAACAGAATCTCGAGATTCGCGGGAGTTTTTGTAAGGTAACTAGAGAGGTAGTAGGGGGGCCCAGAGGGCCCATAGTGATAATAGTGGAGGTCATTCAATGTAAGGTGGACTAGGTCCACTATATTATTAAATAAGGCCCACTATGGTAGCTAGATATAATAAATGTAAGAGGACTTCTTAGAAGATTCTACTTCTAGAAGATTCCTCCTCTAGAATGTTCTTAGGTGATGGTAGCACTATATAAAGGGGCTCAAGCAATGTAATGAGACATGAAGAGAAGTATTGTGTTTGGAGCGGTAGATCAATAGGAGGATGCCCCCTCGAAGAGGCAAGTGAACAGGAGAGGATCTCTTCCATAATAGGATCCATTGTGTGGTGTTGCCCTACCTCAAGGGTTTGGTAATAATAAAGTG
>JASDQU010350783.1:0-12201 GCA_032191745.1 Picea mariana
CGACCCTTATAGAATCAAATGTAACAAATAAATTTGCATGCTCAATGGCTCATTAATCGAATAAAATCAAAATGCACAATCAAAGTGAGAGTATATAAATGGATATAGTTTGAAAGAAAACCACTCAAGCCACTTAATAGAAAACCAAAGGTAAGTGCCTTTCAGAAGATGATAATAGTCCAAATAATGATGGAGGGGTTTTCACACTTTCAGTTGTGAAAACTGAATCGAAACCAAATTGCAATCGTCGCTATAAATAAAATGTCTAGTTGCAAAATGCGATGATGACTTGTCGTTTAGGAGACAATAGGTGTAGGCATCTTTTAGGGAAATTGAAAAAAAATTGAATTGGCTTCCAACAGGTCGACGGATGGAAATTGATCAACTGCTTGGATTTCACTCTCTAATGAGAAAGTGGGATCGACTGAGGATGGAATCAGATCGACCACTTTCGCACTCTTCAGATGAAGGGTGGGACCGATTGGTGAAGGGAATGGATCAGTCACTTGGGTTTCACTTTTCAGATGAAAAGTGGGGCTGATAGATGACAAAAATGGATGAGCTACTTAGGTTTGTGGTTCAAACAAGGATGAAACTGTATTTACCACCTGATCAACCGGACTGACGGGATGGAATTTGATTGACTAGTCCAACAACTAATGATAGGTTGGGGGAAATATTGTGATAGCCAGTTGGAAGTTGAAGCTTTTCCAAAAGAGAAGAAGCCTCATGCATACAAGGACAAAGGTGAGAGTAATGATCACCTTTGCATAACATGTAAGGAAATTTGACAGTTCTCTTCTTCTTACCAACCTTAACATCACTAGTTGACAGGGCATCACCAACATATCTAGTAGGGGCCGATGACGTGGAATACCACATTTCTAAAACCTTGGGAAGACCAAGGAAATCCCTCAGAAAGTGGTCACCCTTACAAATACTGCAAGGGAATTTGGATTTCAGATTATTTGTTGCAGCCTTATCGACCTCATCAACACTCCCAATACAATTAACAGTAGCTGGTAGCTTGGATCCAACATATGATGTAGTTGGAGTCTTGGTCCCTTTCTGGTTCTTCTTCTTCTTCTCTTTTCGTTTCTTATTCTTATTATCAACTTGGATACTTTCTTTAGAGCTTTCACTAGGTGAAGAAGGAAAAAGTAAAGGAGACTTAATGGGTGAAGAAGAAAAAAAGTTGACATGAGGTTGAGGTGTGGGTGGTGTGCTTAAATTTGAAGCAATTGTTTCATTCGAGATTACCAGACTGGAAAACAACCATGTCGGTAACCCAATTGTGAGACCTGGAAGGCTCAAAGTAGTGATGTAATGAGGACGAACATTTTCGTAGGAAGGAAAAACAAAATGTTCCCGCAGAGTAGGGGTTGCTCCATTGGTAGTTTTAGGAACTGATGCCATTAAAAAAATATCCAACCTAGAGTATGCTAGGGAAAATCAACAACACACGCTAAAAATATGAGAAGCAAACAATCAAACAAGACTTCCCACAATGAAACCACTAGTTGGTGATGAAATTCAACATAGTGAGATCAATATAGGAAGGGGATGGGATAGAACGGGTGGAATAGTTACGATGGAGACCTTCTTAATGGACTTACGCCTTGGTGCAATCTTCCACACAGTAATCGTGGATTTACCCTCCAAGGAGCCCGAGTGAGTTTGACCACCGTCTGGTCTAGGTACAGTGAAGACTTCCCTTCACAATCACCTTGTGTAAAAACCCTAAATATTATGGCTACTAAGGACACCAACTTGCAGTCATCCCCTGGGCAAGTACAGTCGACAGTTCAGTCCGAACGTATGGGGAGGATAACAAGTCTGAAATCCTTTGAGAGAAATGAAGACAAGTGGACCGGTAGAACTCCAGAGGATCCCGAATGGATTCGGAATTCACAAAGCACCGATACCAAATGAATACAGTTGAACCTCAAGAAGAACCCCCAATATATGATCTGACTACTACGAACAATCAAACCAAGGAGGGATAATCTTTGTAGCTCTCTCGAACGCGACCTCGTGTGTAATCCCTGTGTGAGAGGGGGATCCCAAAAATCTTATACGAAAACTGGATTTTCTATCCGTATCGAAAGATGATAAGTTTGTTTGATATATTTGGAGAGTTATCTTTCACACCTATTCCAAATCCCTACACCTTAAGCTAATGTAGGTTTGCTACCAGAAAATGTAAAAATATCTGATAAATTTTAGTTTAGCATTGATTTTAGTGGTTGTTGTTTACTCAAGAGGAAAATGGCATGGAATAAATGATTTTTTGGCCGAATCTAAACAATGTAAATAAATGAGAATGAAAATATTTCACTTCGATGAAAGCTATATTACAAGAAGGAGAAAACGTTTATCATTCCCAGATGCACAATGTCCCAAAATGCCAAAAACCATGCAAATTCGCTAGTTCAAATGCAAGCTAGTTTCACTACCCAAAAGCAAGAATAAAAGTATGGTATTTTTTTGATTATAATTTATAAATAAATAATATTAATATCCTTCAATGCTCCACAACTTTTTATCAGAAGAAAGAGTCAAATGCAGATGAAAAAGACATGAAGCAACAAAGGTTTCAAACAAAGCATGCACTCAAAGAAATGAGAACTGAAAGAAAACAAGTAGAAACTTGTCCTAAAAAGAACTCAATCAATGATTCAACAACTTACAAACATTCATTGAGTATAAGAAGATGCAGAGAAGAATCCAAGAAAAGACAGGGAGAAAGATAATTCACTTAAATTGTCTTGACAAAACAAGCAGCTAGAAAGGGAAATTTCACATTTCTGAAAAATGTTCAAGATCCAATCAATACAATAAGGGGTGATAAGAACCAAATATAAACCTAAATAACTTCACAAACCAATCACAAATTTTGGGTAAATACTTCCACAAAACAGGCTGAGAAACTCTAAGCAGAAAAGGGAAACAAATCCTCCAAAAAGGAGACTAGCACTCCCTGTCTCAAGGGTACATAGCATTGTAGCACTCCATAAATCACTATAGGGGAGTGATTATGAGACATTATTGCTATGATATTGCATAGGGTGGGGCATTGATATTCCGAGAACCTCAAAAAAAGAGCCAAAAAATGAAAAAAAAACTTGCCCATAATGCATAAAAATTGGTGAAATTGCTAGTGAAGATGGGAGAAAGGTAATGGATCATGAAAAAATAGTAAAACTGATCTAAAATGTGGGAAAATGGAAGGTACAATCCAAGGAAATAAAAATATATTTCTACCCACAGTGGATTCACCAATTTATTTTGTAGAAAAACTCCCTTGTGGACAGGTGAATTCCCTCTTAGATCCTAGACCTCTAAGACCAAGACAGAAAGGTGATAACTTTGATCAGTGACATCCCTTTAAACCTAGCTAATATAATATATAGAGAAGATTAATAATATCTACCTTTTTACGATGTTTTTCCTCATCCAGTCCAAGTTGAGCTATGAACCCCAAGCTCTTTGACAAGTCCCGCAATCCAATCAAAGACAAAGCATGCTTCCTATTCTACTATGATTAGTTTGAAAATAGATCTATCCATTAAAGACAAGTTCATGTAGGTATACACAATAATGAAGGAAACAGGCCAAGCACATGTATTAATGAGAACTCAAAAGATATACTTACAAACCATTGATGAAGTCACAACAACCTCTCCAATTCCTCCTCGTCCAACCCTTGCACAAAGCTCTCAATACCATAACTTTGATACCTCCAATTTGCTTCCTTCCTTATGAGATCATAAGTTTGGTATCTATAAACTTCTCCATTCCTTCCTCCTCCATGGAAATCCCTCATTATATAGGATTTGGAGGCTTAACCACCATGAAGAGGATCTCTCATCAGATCCACTAAAAAAGGGATCTCTAAGATAATTAGGGAGAAAATATTTCTTAAGGATTTTAGGGAGGAAATATCTCTCAAGGATTTTAAGGAGGAAATATTTCAACCATCCATGAGATCCTCCACCTTCCGAAAAAAAATGGAAACCAAAAGTGAGTTGGATACTCACACTTAATTACTTATTTTTCATGACTATTAATAATAATTCATGTGCACTTGATTCTCACAATTAAATCATCTCTTTTTTCATGAATATTAATAATAGTTCATGTGCACTTGGTATTTTGGCCTTCATGTAATATATCCCTCCTCCACATTGACTAGGGATTGTGACATAGGTTATTCCATGGTGTTGAGGTGTATGAGACACTTATATGACACTTTACGACACTTCAGGAGAGTTACCTAGGTGTGCAAATTTCATGTATAACACCTCGTGATCCAGAAGGAAACATTGTGCACAGGTTGCACAACACAGTCTCACCCAAGATAGATTTTATGGGGGACTATAATATTGAGGTGTTTGAAGTCTAGGAATGAGTGGGCATCCATGATTTTTTTTTTTCCTCCTTATGAATTATCTTTGTTAACCACTCAATTGCTTCTATGATTCGTTCATATTTTAACCTATACATGCATGATGTTATATCTACTTTAACCATTCATTCTTAATCTAATGATCAACAAAAATTAGAGAATTCATTAACCATCACACATAACACAAGATTTACCTTGGTTCACCCTCTCTTGTGGATACGTCCACAAAGATCTAAGTCTCTTCTCTTTTATTTATTCTTCTTCAAAGTCAGGTGTTTCTCCCATTACATCTTCAGTAATAAAATCAAAATGAGGCTAAGAACCCTCTGTGAGGCAGACTAGATCACACCAGGCTCCTTATCATGTGACCTAACCCTCAAATACTACCTTACTCGACTCTTCTACATGAATTATTAGAATCAACAACCCACAAAAATATTAATAATCAACTCTCTCTATTATGATATATTCTCCCTTATCCTCTGAACTAAGACCTATATCTCTCGCTTCTGTCCTAATATGTATCTCTATATATTTATATTTGTATCTATCTCTCTCCTAGACATCCTAGGTCCTTATTTATAATACTTTATGGATTAAAGTCCTTACAATATTACCAAAAAACCTAAACTTATCATGGTTAGGATTATCTTCTTGTGTGCCACGTTGATTTTCCTCTTGCATGATGCTTTCTTTCCACCTGCTGTGCACACTCCATAATTGGGTGACATTTCTACAAAAATAGGTCTTTCTCAAAACATATCTTTCTCCAAAAATAGGCTTGCGCCCAAAATAGACTTCCTTCTCAAAATAGGCCTACACACAACAAGCCCCCAACGCTGACATGTGGCTCATCCCAAACCACTTAGGTAGTGCACACTCCCTTTACAGCCTTTGCCAAGATGTGAAAATTTCCTTCTAATTCTTCCCATTTCGATCTCGCTTGTGCAACTGTATCTACAAGCTCCTCTACCCTCTGCGTTGTGATGTGTTCCTTCATATAGTTTGTGCTATCATCATGATCCTGAGTGATCCTTGTCTTCTACTCCTCAAGTTCAACAATTATTTGCAATGATTTCTCTTGGAGGGGTTCTAACTGGGTTTGCCTTTCCTACTTGTTATTCTGCGCAGTCTTCAATTATTTCTACATGGTCTTCATCTCTTGTGTGCCTTTTAATCATTCTGTAGTGCTTATGGCCTTTTGTCACTTCTTCAACTTCTACATTGAAGTGTTGATTTTATATTCTTGTTGGTCTAGTTGTTGAACCTTTTCATCTTCCTCCAACATCATCCATAGTTGTGTGGTCCTGTCAAAAATTTATGTGACCTTTTTGGCTTCTCTTTCCATCATTTCTATTTCCATGGCTTCCTGTTGTTCCATTTCAACTGTAACTTCAGGAGGAGTGGTTGGTGTTAATTTTTCCTTGAATTCCTTGATCTACTTATTATACTCTTTGAGTGTCTACGCGATGATTTTAATTTGTTCTTCATCATTTCTCACAACTACCTACACATTGTCTAGAATATTTTTGAAGACTTCCTTAAGATTCTAATCCAATTTATCCACACGTTGCTTCTCCTCCTGTGTCTCCAGCTGGACCTTCTCTACCACAATTTATGGTGCATCCTTTCCATCCATGGTGATTTTCAATTGTGTCATATCTTCTTTGGATCATGATTACACTTCCTATGTGACACTGACTTTTACCTTGTACAACTCCTTTGTTGGTATTTTAGCCAATACCAACTCTGCCTCCACCGGGTCTTTAAGTGGCATCTATGCTATGGCCTCCTAAAAATGTATCAAATTTGTTGTTATCTGAAAGCTAGGACTTGCTTGCACTATGATTTTTATTGTGTCTTCCTCGTTCTATGCGATTTTTTCCCCTACTTTGGTCGCTCAGGGGATCGGTTCTACTCCCCTCTCTTGTAGTTGTGGTGCTTGTATATGTTCCAAGACCTGCTTAATGTCGGCCAAGTCCTTCCTTTTCCTTTCTATTTGGTCCTTGGCCTCCTCATAATCTTCCGCTGTGTGGTCCTACACCCTCTCTGCAACTAAATCAACATCATCCTTGATGATTGTGTATTCAAGGATGTATTTTTGGGCCTTGGCCTTCTTGCACGGCCCACCTGTATGTATGATCGGTCGTTTGGGTGGCCCTATCTCTTGAGGAGTAGTTGTCATCGAGGTTCCCTATGTTGTTATTTCCCCCGTTCCTTGTTCCTCATGTGCGGGACATTTTCCTTTTTTCCTATCTTCTCGTCCTTCCTTGGGGTAGTTCCCTTCTTATGTTGCATAGTATTTAGACCAGGCTTCGTCTACTATGTTGGTTTCTTGGTCATGATGCTTCCCCCTGAAAATTTCTTGGATGACCCTACTTCCACTTATTTCCCTTTGGGCATGTCCTTGGTGATGAATGGGATATTCCAGTCATCCATCCAACATTTTATTTCCCATTCAACTTCCTCTGCATTGATGTAGAATTGAAGTTGTATCCATTCTTTGTCTGTATCCCTGTGCGTCTGGATCTACATGTTATGTCACGTATTCTTAAAATTGGCTATCCCCTGGTACTGTGCGACCACCTCAAGAGATATTCTTTAGGTATTGGCTATATTCTCTTTCATATCACTAAGATACCAAGAAAAAGTGTTGGCATTATCACTTCTCTACTTGGAATCATAAGTTCTTCCCAATGATGTGTACCGTGTTGCACGACATCATCCTACTCTATCACATAAATATGAGTAGGTAGGCTCTTTCCATCCAATTATCGTTATTAGTATAATAATCCAAGAGTAATGGAACTCGATTCCAAATTCTTGGGCATCCTTGCAATCATATAGCAATAGATTCAATAAGTATGGGGCCCAACTAAGCATGGTGTCATTTGCGCACTATGTTATCGCTACGACAACTCCTGTGGGGACCTCCTCCTTGCAACATTTTTGAAGGATTTTGCATACCATCAATTTTGTTTCCATCCTGGTGGCTGCGTGACTGATCCATTTTATGATAATGTCATGTGAGCCCCTTTCTGTCCCATATGTTTTCTTCATTTCTTCCATAAGTGCATTTTCCTTGGTTTTATCATCCATGTACCGCGTGGACTTCTCGTCATTTGATGTTAGTCCTGGGATGAAGGAAATTAGTTCGACATCGATGGAGACTATCGCATCCATCCATAAAATTTCCCCATGGAGGACTGCCAATAACTTCTTGACACAATTGTTCACGTATTTCCCCATTACGAAGTGAGGAAGCTCAAACAAATTAAGAATGTTTGTATTTACTATGCTTGCCACCCACTGCTTTTGTTGCAACACTGGATCTCCTAATGACCCTGTGCCTAGGCTCTCCATATACAACTATTGTGAAAATTCTGGGAACTTTTTGGTTTTAGACACCTCGTGGTATGCGTACCATAACCTTTTGACGCAACCCAGTAAACTTGGTGTGGCCTGCACCCCATCTAGAATGCACGAAAAAATGATCGAGGTGTCGGGTTGCTTACGCATGGAATGCACAATGGGTTGTTTCCCCTTTCTCTATGATGGCATAATAGATGTCCCAGCCTCTGGTTCTCTTTATTCCTATTCTGAATCTAGTTTCTCCATGACATCTATGAACTGCACTTCCTCCTGATATGCAAACCCCACCATAGGTTGTGACCTTGGCCCGTCAGATTTTGTCCTTTCACTATAAACACCATTTGTTTTGTTGGATGCTTTGACAGTGGAAGGATGTTGTGGGTTTCTTTTTGTGAATGGGTCATGGCCCCGTGCACTGTTGTGTGAGTCGATGTCCATCCCTACCATCAATGGGGCCTACCTCTCTTCCTCTACTAGTGTGGTGCTCACTAGCTTAGTCTGTAGCAAAGGAATTTTGTAGACATCAACAATTCCCTTTGTCTATGTAAACACTTGTTCTACCTCTACGGTTTCCTACGAAGACCTGTGGTTATTGCGTGTTTTCCATGTTTTTTGGCCAGGTGCACCGTCCTTTGGAGGTTCCATCATGGGTAATTCTTCCTTCTCCAGTTGAACCTTGGCTACTAAGATCTCTCAACTTACCTATTCACTACCTGTCTTCGTGCTCCTTCGCTCTATGGGTATGTAAATTCACAATAACTATCATTTGGCTCACGTTTTAGTTATATACGGGGTGTCATGAATTCCCTAACTTTTCTCAAAGATGCTTCTTTGATGGTCATAGATACGTTAAATCGTTTCTAGCATGCTTCACTAAGTTTCATAAATGCTCAATTCGTTCCTTTTTAACTCGATGACCAGTGTTTTCTTTTTTGATCATTGGCTCGTTTTCCAGTGCATTGTAACTTTTTGTTGCGTCGTACATTTATGTTGTGACTTTTCCCTTGGTGTGTTATGTTTTCTTCCTGTCATCCATATGCTACGTGTGGTAACTTTTTTTTTGTCTCCTTGATTCCACTGTCTGTTGTGCATGATATTTACCAGTATTTTGTATCTTCCTTTTTCTTCTTTTTTTCTTTTTATTTCTTTTTACCTGTTTTATTTCCTAATATATACTATAGTACACTATATACATGAATTTCTTACTACGCTGTAACATTTAAGAGTTAGTAGGTCGATTTTCCATGTACAGCTTCATTCGACTATCGTTGATCATTCCTTTGAATGTTGTTCCTCCCAAGTCTTTTAGCTACACAGATCCCCCATATGTGACAATATTTACTTCATATGGCCCTAGCCAATGCATTCTAAACTTACCAGGGTGTTGCAAAAATTTGTTGTCATAGAGAATAACTAGGTCTCCCTCAGATCGTTTATTTTTAATATGTTTGTCATGTCATGCTTTGTCCCTTTCTTTCTATACTTCCTGGTGAAATCCTGTCAAAATCTTGTCCTCTTCCATTTCCATTATTTGACTTAACCTCTCATGCACTGTGACTCTTTCTGTCCTGCTGGTAATTGTTGCTACACACAGATTGGGTACCAGAAATTCTAATGGCACCAATGCTTCCTATCCATACACCAATCTGAGTGGTGTATGTCCTGTCAAGTTATTGCATGTGGTCCTATATTCCCATATTACTGCTGGTGTTTTCAAGTCCTAATCATCCATGTTAACATTGCATATCTTAGTCAAACCCTTTTCCAAAATCTTATTGAAATATTGTACTGTTCCATTTACCTAAGGATGATATGGTGTACTCTTCTGGTGATAGACTTCAAACTCCTCAGTCGTAGCCCTGATGGTATTATTAATAAAATGACTACCTTGGTCACTCATTGAAATCCTGGGACATACAAATATGTTGATCACTTTCTCAAATAAGAAGTGTGTTGCTATCTCTGTGCTACAATCTTTGACTGGTGCTACTTCTTCCCATATTGTTAAGTATTAGGTTGAAGTAATGATATATCTTACTCTTGAACTTTTTGTTGGTGGATTAATAGGTCCAACAAAGTCTATTTCCCATTTTTCAAATACTTACAGAGTTATTTGTGGTCTTAGGGGCATCTCATCCCTTCTGTTCGGTTTGCCAATGCTCTAATAGACATCACAATTCTAGAAATATTTCTTGGCATCTTTATGGACTGTTGGCCACCATAATCCTACACACAATACCTTCTACATGGTATCTTTTCCTACATAGTTTCCTCCATCTATACCTTCATGAGATTCTACTAAAACCCTGGGTTGTTCATGTTCCAATACACACCTTCTCAAAATACTATCTGCGCCTATCTTGTATAGATTTCCTACAATGAGTTGATAGTGTGTAGCTCTGACTACCATATTTTTCTTCTGAACAATGCTAAATTCCTGTGGCATAACTCCTATACTTAAGTATTCAATAATATCAAGAAAGTATCCATCAGCTACCTATACTGAAAATAACTATGCATCAGGGAAGTTGTCTTCCAATTTAGTATAATCTTCTCTAATGGTTACCCTTGATAGGTGATCAGGTCCTGCATTCAGCTTCCCTAGTTTGACTATCACTTCAAAACATAATTCTTGGAATAATAATACCAATCTACATATCCTCCTCCCCAACACTGGCTTGTTGACTAGATATTTGAGAGCAGAATGGTTTGTGAACATTTTAAAGTGTTTACCTAGTAAATACTGCCTGAATTTATGAAGTGTATATGTGATGGCTAGGCCTTCTTTTTCTATGATGTTGTAATTCTGCTCAGATTATCTGATCCAAGAGAATCGTAAGTAGTCAAGCGAGCATGAAGGGGAAGACAGCTGGAAGGCCACCAACGCACATTTTGAAATATCTTTGAAACATTAATGTAATGGTTAAAGGGAAGCATACTTACATATTGTAAACAGATCTTGAGCGATTGCTCTCATCTATAAAACATTAAGGCATTTATTCATAGTAAATGAAAGTAGGTGGGTTTGAATGAAGATTAGACAGTTTAGGAGCGTAGGAGGTAAAACCAACTATAGACACCCTCACCTTTGTATCATTTGTAACATTAGAGAGCTATCATAGAGCATAGAGTAGAAATAAAGAGTTGTAGCAGCGAGTTGTAGAGAAGAACTCATGTACAGAAGTTCTGAATTAATATATGAAGTTTTGATTGAGATTCATGGTGTTATGATGTTCTCTGTGTATACATGGTAAATGGTATGCTTATGGTTGTTTATTCTCTTTGTTATGCATTTTCTTTAATAGTGTGTGAATGTATGATTTCATGTTGAATGTTGAAGTCTGAGAGAGGGAGTGAATGAGTTTCAATTATTTCTCATTCTGAGTAAGAGTTCCTGCAAGGAGTGCATTGATGAAGGTCCAGAGTTTATCTCTGAAAGCTTAAGAGAGATATCGTTGTTCTCATTCCAGCAGAAGTGCAGGTGAAGCACAAAAGCCATGCAAGGTGTGTGAAGATTGGTTGAAATCTCAGAACTTATCAACTAAGGGATGAATTGAAGGGTTGTTGTTGCAGGAGGGTACACAGAGTCAAGAATTCAAATAACTTAAAATTATTTGAGGGAATTGTCGCAAGGAATGCGTGTAGGAGTCTTTTTGAAGACTCAAAATTGCGAAGAAAGCTCAGAAGGGGTAGCATCGTTGAAGTGTTCAAAGGAGGACAAGGTCAAACTACTTCAAGGGAAGACAAGGGTCAAAGACATCCAGCAAAAGTTAAGTTCTAGTGGAGGAACCCTGATTTATTTCGTGGGGATTACCAAGGAGCAACGAGAGGTTAGAATTCAATGTGGGGAATTCATGAAATCATGAGGACCATAGGATCCAGGGAAGTTATAGTGTGGTTAGAGGCAGGAAATATTTCCACTCTAGGATCCAGAATTAATGTGGATTGTTGATTGTGCTTTGCACAAGCCGTCATATCATTTCGGCATTTCGAGGATCCTAACGACGAGGAGTTGAGCGCAGTGATTCAAAACTCCCGAAGTCGCGAGTTGCGACAGGAATTGGATTAGAGTTTCAGGAATTTTTCCCTTCAGGTGTCGGGAAATGGAGAAGGCATTGCTTTGGGAGAGAAATTCCCAAAAGATGGGAAGAGTGACAGGTGGCATACTTGTTTCTAGGTGGAGTCAGGCCAGGCATCTCTGTGTATGACCAGGCGAAAATATCCCTATATTCCTGGAAGAGGGCTTTGTATGTGTCGAGGGTGGGGTGTGTGTAATGACCCTTAATTATTAAGATGGTTAATTTAATAATAATCCTAAAGATTATCTAAATTGTATTTATATCATAAAATAATATTTCTAATTGGATATTATTAAATAGTGTACATAAGGGTTAATGAATGATTAATTATTAAGTGAGTCA